>JXXA01006808.1:0-10736 GCA_000956255.1 Anopheles punctulatus
CCGCTTCCTTATCCACGGCAACACCAGCCCCACTGATGGAATATGGTGAGCGACGGAGCGAGAGAGAGAGAGATAGAGAGAGAGAGAGAGAGAGAGCGCTTACACACACTTCACTTGCCAGGATCTCGTACGGGTGCTTTGTGCTGGTGTCGTTTTTTATTATTCTCTCCTTCGCTGGCCGCTCTCCGTGTCGTTATCGCTTAGAATCCGGTACAACGACGAACAACTGGACGTGACACTGCATCGTTCCGTTACCATACGGTTCTCTGTATCGCTCTATTGTTGCCGGCGAATCCTTAGAGCATTTGAAATTGCACGTGATGTTGTGGGACGGTGGGACAGCACATACAGGTTGTGTATTCTTTTGTTTTTGCTCAAGCATGAAATTTGTTTCTCTTTTCATTGTGTTCGATCTTCGCTCCAAGTTTTCTCGAATTTTTTTTTATATATTCGCTTCGATTGTGTTTATTTAAAAAAAATAATAAGATGAAAATGTTTTCAATTTTAGACTCTCCCTTGTTTTAGAACAATACTAAACGATCGACAATGTATTGGATCTTGAAAAATATTTCTAAGGAAATTAACTGATTTTAACCTATTTAAAAAGATACTAAAATATGATATTTCATGTCCTACATTTGTGACAAAGTAATTTATTTCATGTTGAAAAGTAGTTGTTAAATTTAGCTCGAAATTTAAAAGCATTACTCGAAAAGCTTTACTTTTCAACAGTTTCTCAAAATTAATATTGAATTACTCCCTTCACCCTTTCCTGCAACCAATTCTTGTTCAAACCAAATTCTTGAATTCCAAGTTCAAATTCTTGTTCATGCCACTGTCAGCTGAAGAATCAACACTGCTTCAACTACTCCCAATTATGTTTTGCTGCTCACCGCGTTTCCTTTGACCGCTACACGCGCCCTGTTGCTCTCTCATCCCCTCTCCGGTTGTCCCGTGTGCAGAACGACTGTTTGAACCCGTTCCGTTCTGCCCAGCGTGATTCGTGCTTGCCTGTATGTTGTTTTTTTTTGTGCTCTTATTACTGCCCACACTCACAGCAAGCGCCGGGTCCGGGTGGCATCAAAAGGACGACGGAATGTGGAAATGGAGAATGTATGTGTGTACGTTTTTCTTTTCCGTTTTTTTTTCGTTGGGGTTGCGAGCGGAAATTTCATTTGAAAATCGGCTCCCACAGAGCCGGCCCGCTTCGCTTCCGCAGGATATGTCCCGTGTCTTCCATCACGTCCATTATGGTTTCGCCTCACATTCGGGGTTCGGATCGCTGTTGAAACATTTCTGCTCCCAGCGCGGTTCTTGCACCAACACCACATGCGCTCGCTCGCACTCTTTTGCTCGTTTTCAGCAGAACCCTTCGTTTCGCACAAAACCGTGCTGACTGCTTGCTTCCACCTGCAGGCAGCTTTCCTACTCCTTTTCCGTGGAATGGGTTTCCCACCGGCATATCCTAGCCGCCGGTCCCATATTAGTGTAAACCACTCGGTAACTTCAACGGTTCAACTTTGTCCACAGGACACACTCCAACTTTCTAGTGCATAACAAAAAAATAAGTAAAAATAAAAAAAAATAACATCAGGAAAAACCAGGAGCGGCTCGGGCGAGGTTGAGGAACGTTGCAAGTAAAAAATGAAACTTTTCCACAAAATCCCTACTACAGTCGCCCCCGCGCCGCGCGCTGGTGGTGGTATGGGTGGGGTGTGGAAGTCGTAGGTGAACAGCAGAAAAAACGAACCTGTAAAGCTATGTGGCAGTTGTTTGGCAGACCATTGGACCGTTCGCTCAAGGTTGGTCCGTAGATAAGGACCAGCTAGGGAGGGGACGGGCACACTCCTCCTCTTCATCCATCCCTCGTCGTTATGTGTATTTGTTCGTCTTTCTTCGCTTGAACTGCTGTCCAGCTCGGTTCCGAGACGAATCGAGTGCTCCCGCTCCACGTTTGCCACCTGCCACCCTCCGTCTCCGTTGCCGGTGGTCAGTTGTGCATGGAAAACATCGACGGAGCAAACGGACAAGGACAAGTCAGATAAATAGTGCTGCGACCACCCACCGCCTGGCTTTACCACGCAGCCCGATGTCACAAAGGTGGCCTCCCGTCCATGGGGATAGGTGCATACGCCAACAACAACAACAACAACCACGACAACCCACAACAACAGTGCAAAAAATATTTGAAAAATGTGAACCCACCCATCGGTTTGCCCTTTGTTGCATGGGACCATTGTGCCTGCGGGATGATGGATCCAATATTTCCCATCCGACCGTTGGAGGAACACAGTGCGTGTGTGTGTGTTCCCCGCACAAACAGGATTGGAAAATGTGCTTTTCCGCCCGCTTGGTGTGGTACAGCAATACGAGAAATGCCTTTCGAGGGCAAAAAAATATGGGGATTTGAATATTATTTTCCTTTACGGTGCAGCAGCAGCAGCAGCAGCAGGCCCGATGATGACGATATTCCATTTTGTTTGCCTTGTTTTTTTTTTGTTGTTGCTTTTTTGCTCCCGTGTGGTGGTAGGCCGGCGGCTCCACTCGCTGATGGAATCGTCCGACTCGTCGGGGTGGAGCGAATCAAATATGCGAAACACGGTCGATTGGAAATATGGTGCTGTGACATTTCCCAACACATCCGGACTGTTGGAACGCGGTGGTGATGTTTAGCGCATTTACCGCGCCCCCGGAAGAGTGACAAAGTGTGCGTCTTTCCGCGACAAGTGTATCAGCGGCACAATTGGAGACAATTTATTTTGACAAACAAAAAAAAAGATTCAAACTCCCTGAACCTGGAACAAATGTTACAAGATTTTTTGTAGCTAAATTTTGTATTGAAAAATGTCTGTAACATTTGATTATTTTTTCCGTAAAACAACTACTCTTGAAGGTTCGTTTTGCTCCGTTTTCTGATGCGTCATACGTCCGTCCAATATCACGCTAACCGGCACACAAACTAATGGCCGTCTGACCGGTGGTTCGTCGCTGTGCAAACGTTGTCTCCCATACTCACTTCGAGCAGCATGCCATCGCCATTATGACGCTCCTCCGCTCTTCCATCGCTAAAACAATGCTCCTAGACTCCCAGTATCCTGACGATTTATCTCCCACCGGATAGGAGATGCTTGCCCGCCTTATGTGCGCCATCCTACGTTGCGACGTTCGTTCATTGAATGTCCCAAAACCATTCCCGCAACAAAGTCGTGTCGGAGATGGGACGGTTGCACTGTCTGGAAATTGGAAACTAGAGCGAAAGTTCTCAAAACCGCAGAAGAAGAAACTTCCGCACGTCCTTCTCCCCCTATCGCCTGATTCGTTTCCACACTCGATGTGGCAGCTTCGGTTGATAAAAGTTTACGGTTCTTAAGAAACTTGCGGCGAACGTACGTCGTCCGTCTGTTGTGGAATCGCCTCGTGCTGGGTGGAGTCCATTTAAGTCGACTCGACGGTGCCGCTGAACCGTGTGACACGCGCCTTCGCCCGTTGGAGAGTGTTTAGTGTCTAGTTTTTGGGAAAACTTTTGTTCGCCAACATTACAACGGCTCTAGAAATGGTATGGTAATGGGGAGTGAAGCCAGCAAGGCTACCTCGCCATTTCCATCGTCATTACCGTTTTCTCAAAGTTGATTGATCGTTATTTCATGCGTTCCCGCTCATCGATGGACACCGAGACAGACAGCGAAAACCCCTCCCGCAGCCAAACCGTCTCAATCTCGCACACAAACTCCCTATCATGTTTTTGCTGTGGCTTTGGCTGTGGCTCATCCCCGGGAATACCGGCGCTTGATTAGAGTTTAGAGAGAATCGTTTGCAAGTGATCCATCTTCTACGGTCCACACAGTGGGGTGGGGAGGAGCGGGAGATGTGGGGTGAGCTGCCAGTATCGATTCCACGGTGCGGCTCAAATCACTCCTAGGGGAGTGTGACACACAAAGCACCCGAATCGTGTTGAAATCATTGACATTCTCCATCCCTTCGCCGCATCACGGTGGATCATCCGAGTTTGAAAACCTCAAATTTACTTAATCGAAAAACCCCAAATGTACAAACTCGCACACCCTTCTGCAGGACGAGAGTGTGATTGGAAGCGATTGAATCGAGCTATACCGGGACACGGGCGCCACCGGGCAGACGGGAGATGGGTGGCTCTCGAGGCGCGTGTGTCGAGACGGTGCTGTCCCTTTTTTGTGGCATCGTCGTTCGCCCTTATGCTTCCCTTCGGTAAGGGTGCGTCGTATTTCGGAGTGGCGAGCGAGCGGTACCGGGTAAGGAAAGTCGAAGTGGAAGCATGATAAATGTCGTCTTCGTCTTCGTCAACATCGCCATTGTCGCCATTGTGTGTGTGACTGTTTGGTGTATTGGGGAGGGTGTTGCGGCTGGTGTTTCTTGAACTCTTCATACAGTTTGTGTCAAATGTAGTTCGGTGAGAATCGGTGTTTCTTTGAGAAAATAATTTCATAATAAAATAAAAATGGATGAGAAATGTGGATTTTTTCTCACATAGTATAACATAAATTTGGTATAAATTTTTTGAAATTCCTATAATAATTCTTGCCCGAAAACTTGCACTCGATTTTTTTTCCTCTCTTTTTTACTTTTGTTTGTTTAATTCCATCTGTTTTAATCGAATAATAAATTCACTGCTTTACGATTTTGTCACAAACTGTTTCTCCTTTCCCGAACCACGATAGATGAGCTGTTTCTGCTTCACTTTACCCGAGACCTAGGAGATGAAACATTTGATGCATCGAAGAAGCAATCTTTGCCTCGGGCGATAAGTTATGCCATTCGAGCCGATAACGTACTAGAGCTTGGTGTGGACCAGCGGCTAACCCTGGTCACATGTTCAACACCGCACGAGTCACGGCGGGTGAGACACGCCAGGATTATCAACCCCGGGTGACTCATGCGAATCCCGATCAGTGCAAACCAACCGCGGCCCCCACCCATCCGCCGTCCGCCTGCGTCACCGCTCGAGTGTCGGGCAATATTTATGGTCGTGTTCTGTGTCGCTCGACAATGGTTCCCGCGTATTGCGCACCATGTTGGTGCACGTAATTGTTAGCAGTACCACCGTTTGCCGTTCCCTTGATTTACTGCCAGGCTCATCGCACCACCCTCAGACACGCCAACACACGCACACCCACAATTGCGACGCCGAAATCAGGGAACGCCAACAGGAGGACTTACTTGGAGGCCGCCACAGTGTTGCGCAAAGGTCACCTCTATCTCTCTCTCTCTCTCTCGCTTTCTTTTTGGGACGAATTAAGCATGGAGGAAAACCATTTATGTTTGATTTACCGAAAAAGGGTTTCTGAAAGCGGAATCCCTGCTTTTGAGCTGCCGGAAGGTTTTTCTAATTTCTTGTCATTTTTCGGTATTCTTATTCGAGCAATTTCCTGTTATAAAACAATGGGCTAAAACGTAGATGAGGCGCCGCCTTTGGTGTACAAAACTTTGGTAAAATTTCGCCAAAATCTTCTTCGTCCTTGTGTTTTTTACGATGTAGGAATTTTAACTAATGATTACATTATGTCACAGCGAGCACGATGGAAGTACAACCTTTTGTCGTTTGTAAAATAAAGTAAAAAACAAAAAGAAATTAAATTTGTACGCAGATAAACAACAAAAAAACACCCTTCACACAACACCGGAAGGGTCCCTTCTTCGGTAATTAATGACGAAAAGTCATCCGGGAGCTAACTTTACCGTTCGGCCGGGCCCAGCGTGGAAGAGTAATTTCATCCTATTACGAAGGACCACCTTACCGGGTGCAATGGGTGACACTCGCTAAAAGCCAGCAATTTGTATCCGGGGTCCTGCAAAGAGAGAGAGAGAAAGTGAGGGCCAGCATGAAAAAGCTTCTCGGCACAAATTTTATTACACCAACAATCGTTTGGCGAGGGACAAAAGGGAAACAAAAAAGTGGTCTAGGTAACAAATTGGTTGCCTCTGCTTTTTTGGACAATCTAACCTTTTATTCGCTGCTGGAAAATGTTTTATTTAACTAAAGGAAAATTATTTCCCCATCCCGGATCGCCGGGAAAGAAGAACGGCTCAGAGAAAACCGGGAGGCACGTCTCATCACACGCTTCTGGCAAATTGCGTGAAGAAAACGAGCTCGATGCTGGTGACCTACAAGATAAATTAACCGACCAATAAACGGGCAACGAAAACAACAAAACCACCGAAACGGGGCATCAAACACCGAAAGAAGATGCCCGGGAACGAAGCTATCAGCGCTATCTTTCATCGGCTCCCGCCGGTTTCGGAACCTTCCCCGGCACGGCATTCAATTAATCATCCCACCCTTTCGTCCCGCGTAGCGAACGTGTGCCGAGAAGCGCAAGGTTGAACCTTTTGCCAGCGCTCATCGTCCTCGAACCCGAGGCCGTCTAATCGGTGGAAATCGGTTTGGAAAATTAGAAACTTTCCATCGATTGCCCACGGGAGACGCGGTCAGGGATCAGGCACGGTCAAAAGGCGGTGAAAAAATTGACACAAGGACGCAAACCGATGAAGACGGGGAAGGGAGAGTGAAAAAAGGGTGTTCGTCCTTGTCGCGGAACGCCGCAACACAAAAAAGGCGGTCAAACTAGGATGGGAAGCGCGCGCGTGTGTCCGTATAACAACACCCCCCCGCACCCCTCCCACCTCTCCGCATACTCGACACTTACGGCGGTGACGCGTCGCATTGACTGCTCCTGCGGGCAAGGACATTCAAATCAAACTCTCCGTGAACAATTGGTCGGGTGGGTTGAAGAAAGTGCGAAAGAGAGGAAGAGAAAGCAACAACCGCCAGTTAGCAACAGGGAGAATGCGGAGGAAAATCTGGGGTGGGAAAATGCGAAGGAAAAACTTTGTGAGTGAGACACTCGAAGGTGAGTAAAGTGAGAGATACAATAAGAAACCGAAACATGTCCTTTTATTGCATGCCTTTCGCTCTCAATGTCTCTCTCTCTTCCTCTCTGTTGCGCTTTCTCTTTCACCCTCTCAAATACAATGTATTCGCCCATCATAAAAGGCTCGTCCTCGTTCGACTTCGTCCCGCGTGGCGACCGATCTATTTAATGGTATGCGCCGCACCGAATTGATGAGCGCCGGAAAATGGTGTCTTGTTGCATGGAAAGTCGTGCGTAAATGCAACACACACATGTTCGACATCACCGACGAAAGTATTCGGAAGGAGAGAGCTCACACTGAAGATGATTATTATTCGGGCTCCTCCGGGAGGGTTAATCGAAAAGTTAGCTGTCATTACGTATGGTTGAGTAATTCCATCGCTCTCTTTCCTTCTCTCTCTCTCTCTCTCTTCTTCGTTCTACCCTCTTCTGAATTTATTTAGGTTCTGAAAGTGTTTCCTAACAATACCTATTCCCTACATGATAGGCGTAGAGAAGGTCATAAGAACGAAGAAAGCTTATAATTGCATACTCTTACTCGTATTATTTTTATTGAGTAATTTATTTTAAGTTCACCCATAATTTCACTGTCTATTAAACGCAACACGTGGAAATGGCGCAATAAGTCACTCCTGACTTCCTCTATCGAAGGCCATCGGTTGATAAAAATGAACCGACTAAATAGTCGGAAACTAGCCTCTCCGAACGGAAGTGTAAAAAAAGCAAAAATGAAAACCCAAAATGCGCATCCTTGAATTGTGTTTTCCATGCCCGAGACGCAATTCACGGAATCGGGATGACGAGCAGCAGGATTCATCCATCCATCATTGCTATAATCACACGCGAACCGACCGAAGAATGGTGCGTTTTTATTCACGGCGACGGGAACATTTTGATATGGCGCGTTGACGAATCGAGTGTGGCAGTTGTCAACAGATTTGGTCACCAATCGGTGGCGGAAACACAACAACACGAGCGAGTGAGAGAACCGTCTGGCGGCAGGGTGTTCTGTTGAGCAAAAATTGATTTGTGTCCTTTGCTTCGGTTCCCCTCGTCACGGGTTCGTGTTGCCTTTCATGGCTTTCTCGCTTAACGCCCTGCTAATGGAAGGACGATCAGGCCACAGGATTGCTGTTTCGAGGGGTAGCAACGGTTAGTTGGGCTTAGTTGAAGCGAGGGATGTTATGATTATTTGTTTACGGGTTGGTGTGTGTTTTTTATTCCTTCTCTTTTTAGTCATCGTCCTCGGTGAGATTCGATAAAAGATATCTAAAGAATATAACATTATGAGCTGTCCAATAATTGCACTCTATTTAACGCTGATCGTTCTGGTCTAGTCTCAAACGCTGAGGTATCTAAAGTCCAGACAACACTTGAAACAGCATCATCGCCTTCCACCCACCACCAAAGCTTCACGCGTCTTCATGAATGTTACAGCAATATTGCCAAGTGCAACAATAAATAATCGGCTTCCGATTAAAAGGAGACCGAGCGTTAAGGTTACATCACTGTTTCCACGCACACAATGAAACACACTTCTCCATATGCTTCTCAATTTCCGACATTACTACCGGATAATCTTCGGTGATTTGCAACGCAACTCGACACACACAAACATTTTCTAAAGGACTAAATAAGGAAGGGGTGCAAAACATAAAAGGGAAGCGCACGGAAGCAAAGCACAAACACATACACAACTGGACTGTCCCGTAGGCTCGTTTCTGAAAACGGAAGTAAAAAACCACTCACTCAAACTCGTGGTGAGTTTCATCCCGAAAAGACACTCACTTAGAACGAGTATGAGTGAGTGACAGGGCACGCCGGGAAATGCACCGCATTTTCCCCTTTTCAATGGGAACGAATTTTCCCCTTCTCACAAGCACAGTGAGTAGTGAGTGCGAGCGAGATAGAAAAGGAAAGAGAATAACTTGTGTTTTCTTGCTCTTCTACTCGAATCACGCGATGGAGAGTGGTGTGGTAACGGCGGAAACCGATGGAAGCGCACGGGGGGAAAACACGCGGCATTAAATATGTTTGTTCGGCTTTTGTGTCTCGATTTCGCTTCGGCTTTTGTGACGCCGTAAGGCAAGTGAGAAGATTAGGCGCTTCTGCTGCTGTGTATGTAATGTTGTTTGCTTGGTTATAACGTGAAGATGTGCGTGTGTTTGTGTTTGACTGTATTAATACACACAAACACAGGCGTTTAGGTTACACACTTTGCCTATATTGATGTCGTTATTAACCCGAAGCCGTGGGAAGTGAGCATGATGGTGGTGGTGAGCAGCCATTTCTCACTCGTGTCGATGAGCCTTCCATTGTTCGTCCTCTCGCTCGCACACGCATCGCTAGTACACTTCACCGTGCAGAAGAGGCTAAAATCACTGTGTCTTGGAGTGTTTTTCCCCGAGCAACGTTTGGTGAAAGAGTAGCAACGTGGAAAGCGAGCGAGACGGTGAAGGAGAGTGAAATAATAAATCGAACTGCCTTCCGAGTGTCCTTTTGGTGCTGCATGCCGGGAGAGGGTGGCCGTGACTTTCCGGGTAGTCAAACGAACGATAGAAAAAAAAACAACACAGACACACACACACAACAGAAAGACATCCTAGTGCGGAAAAATGGGATCAAGGATATAATCAAAGATAATGGGAAACCGTGCCGGGTGGCCGTCGACGCCTCCACCGCCGACTTCTCGGCGGTCCCCTGGGGATGGTACTGCTTGCGCGTACGCATCGTCATCGCTGAGTGTGGGTGGGTAGGGTTTCGATGAAGGAAACTGTTGTTGCCTCTTTGGCTCTTTGCCCTCGCCACACTGCGTGTGCGTTATATTCCATTTCCGATGATGCGATGAGCATTTCCATTCCGGCTAGTAGTACGGGGTTGTTATTATTGCTGTTGCTTTCGTCATTTGTTTGTGCGACTGAACAAGCGAGCGTGGGAGCGAGAAAGCGAACCGGAATGATGGATTCTGATGACCGTACGATATCGGTGAGGCGAACGCAAAAAGAAAAACGATAAAATCCCACACCCGACCCAACGCTCGAGTGCCTTCTCGCTTCGCGTTTCATTTTTTTTTCCTTTTCCATTCCCACCATCACGATCCTGCGACGCAAAACTCCCGACCGAAATGGGGGCACTGGTGGTGGTGGAAAAAATGGAAATAATAAAAATGACACCACTCTCTTCTCGCCCACCCGCTTCTCCTTCCACGGGTGCGATTCAGTTGCGTTGGAGGGTCCGCCTCAAATTAAGTGTACGCTTTCCCGCGCGCGATGAATTGGCGACATGTTGTGCGCAATTACGCGGGCTGTACCCACTGCCTTCGGTCCCGCAGGGAAATCAACGCATTTAGTGGGCACACGGTCTGGCTGGCTCATGGTGCAACTCTTTCGCCATCCCTTAAGTAGGAGATGCTGGTTTGTAAAGCGCGTCACCACAACGCCGCCCTGTGTGGGAAGGGAACTTGTTGCTGACACGTGCGATGCGGATTTTCATCGAATTTCATCGTTTTTATTTGTTCCACAAAATGTTATCTCGTTGATATAATCTAATTAATCGCAGGTTTTTAACAGTAAATTTTAATTATAGTCAAGTGAAGCACGTAGCAGAAGCGTGTTTATTTTTTTGTTAATTAAAAGTAGGTAAAGAGTTCATGATACGTTCCAGCAATTGTTTGGTAATATTTTCGTCATAATAATCGAAAAAACGGGTGATATCGATGTACATACTAATGAAGTTTTGGATCAGAAAAGCAATAATAAATTGGTAGCTGGGATGGGATCCGAAATGGAGTTAACATTTTTAGATGGATTGGGAGCTCTTTTAAATTTATTA
>JXXA01006818.1:0-18281 GCA_000956255.1 Anopheles punctulatus
AGTTTCAGCCACCTTTTCACCACGCGTTGTACCTTGTATGAAAGGTAAAACACAACTCTTGGTTCTTTAAATCCTAATGCTACAAAAAGTGAAGCAGCGAAGAAAAATTCAAACATTTAACCATTTTTTTTTAAACTGGTCCTTTCTGCCTATGCTCTGCCATCCTGCCAAGTTAAGGTTAACAAAAGAATTACACAACCCTAAGACATCGGAAGGTTGAGAACCCGTCTTGATACGAATGGGGAACAATAGGGTCCCCTCTTCCAGGGCCATACTTTAGGCCCACAAGAAGGGGCTATGAGAACAACACTTCACCTCCCTCTTCACCACTCACCTCTCTTCTCTCGATGCGTCTGCTCTCACCTTCGGTGGAAATGAATCGGAGATCAGTGTAACATGAGGTTGAGATTTTCGTACATTTTTTTTTTGTAGTCTTCCTTTTCCGTTCGAGCCAACCGACACAACTTAAGATGAGTTTTTTTTCTTGTTTTTGCTTCCTGTACGGTGATGATGGAAGTGCTTTTACTCAGCATTTTCTATGCGCATTCTAACAACTTAAACGTGTGGGGGTGAATTTTTCCTGTGAAACATGCTGTACGTTACTTTTTGTTCTCGAGCGATCGTAAGATCTTTTTTTAAGTGTTGAATTTGCTGCTAGTTTTGTTGTTGCATCTTCTCATTCCTTTCAATCATGGCTAGACACTCAACAATCTTACCACTTCATTCTTCGAAGTGAGAATTGTGTTGTGCTAGAGGACATGCGATTGCTCCCTCCACTGGAAATAGCAACGATACTAAGACGGTTTTTTTTGTATTTTTTACGTTTTGGTTGGAAAATCCCGGCATCATGTCCACCGGTTGGTCTTGCTGCGTAGTCCAGCAACCGCAGTAAGACGTAACAAAAGAAACACGCACTGCTCGAACGTTGGAGAACAAGAGCAAGTAGGAGAACAAAAAAGGAATCGTCAAACGGCTCTCTTAGTGAGAACAGTTCCACTGCCAGGACAACGGGAAGGTTTTTTCCGGTTGGGTGCGTTGAAATAGAGCCTGGAAATTGTTGAGCAGTGGCACCATACACTGAGTGAAACCAAAAAAGCTCTTTCCTTAGCAACATGTAAGACTGAGGGTTGCCATGGAGATTGCACGAGACAGGAAGGCTTTTCGCTTATTGCTACCACTTACCTAATTTCTTGGATAACGATCGTTATGATGATGACTGCAGACACGTGTGTGTGTGTTATGGTTACAATGCTAGTACGATATGTGATTTTCGCTGTCAGGGAAATGTCTGTTCTTGCTCTATTTTTTTCTTCAGTTGGAAATCCTTCACCATTTCCTCTTCCAGCGTAATTATCAACAAGAATCTTCAACAAAGAACCGCTACTCTCGATAGAATGAAAACGACCCCTTTTTGTTTGTACAGACGGCTGAACAAAAGTAACACCTTGGCGCTGGAATTAATCGGGTAATCAACGCCAAAGAATGCTGGCAGAAACAAAACGACATAAAGCAAACCGATTTTCGTTCACGCTTGGGGAATATAACGCTCCTTCACATAAAAAACACCCTGTTTAAGATGCAAATTAGCGAAAAAATTTGTTTTTTTTTTCACCAAAATAAAGAAAAAAAATCCGCATTTCCAAACAGTGGTTACGGTACTCCTAAATACTATAACAAAAAATACATGAACAATCAACAGTTGAAGTTCAGGTTGTGGGTTTCCATTCTTCCTAAGGAAAATCCCATGAGGCGAACTGTTTTTACCGGCGCACGATGCAATAAAATTATTCCAATTTTTGGTGCCGTTGCGTAAAGCGTCCTTTGGTATCAACCATCGAATGGACCAGTAAAACGAGGTGCAAAGAGTGAGCCAAACGCTTCGAACACGAAACACGAAGGCCAGCTTTTCTGCGAAATTCGCATTACAACACCACCAGCGTTAAAGATGCTGACTTCATTTTTCACTGCCGTAAAGTAAAGTTTTTGTTTGCGCCGACAAAAAACGGTAAGGACGGACGTGCGATGAGCGCTAGGATAGATAAGCAGCCAAGCATAAAAATCTACCCCTTTCGTTAGAACGAGATATCTTTATCAGGCATTCTCGATGAAACCGATTGCCATGCGAGCGGATGGCGGAAGCATGCCCAAATCCAAACCCAACCACGGACTGGAAATGCGGGTAGAATAAGATTAAAACTTGTGTTGTTTATTCAATTCATTTTCATAAGCATCTTAACGGGGAGGAGGAAACGCCATTCGGAATTAAATTGTGCTTTCTCCTGCACAGAGGAAGGTGCTGAAACAGGCTTCCGCGGCATTGGGAAAAGGCTTTGTTCTTGTTTATAGGGAGAGCAGAAAAAGTTATTACGTACATTTCGCTCGAGCGAAACGATAATTCATTCTCAAGATTATTAGCCCTGAACCTGCAGCCGGCCGTCGGCAAAAGACTATCACGTACACCTACATGGCACTAACCAATGTGTTTGTTTCTCTTTCCGGCCTACCCCAGCTGGTCGCCGTCGTAGACGATGTGTACACGGACCATTCACACATCGCGGGCAAGTTCACGATGCTATCGTCGTCACGCGTGTACGTGGGCGGTGCGGTTAATCCTCGAGCCCTTCTTGGCGCCCGTGTGCACAACAATTTCGTCGGTTGTCTGCGAAAGGTAAGCGATCCACCCGGAACCAACCGAACCGCCAGCACGGAGAAGTGTGGATTTGGGATTGTGTAACGATTTTTCGGTCCCCTTTCGATTCACAGGTGGAGTTTTCGGCCGACACGCTTCGCCTCAATCTGATCGATCTGGCGCGTACCGGCTCGAAGCTGATACAGGTTGCCGGACGCGTTGATTACACGTGTCCATCCGGGGACCCGCAGGATCCGGTAACGTTCACCACCCGAGAATCGTACCTGGTAAGTGTTTTGGGTGTTTTTGTGGGAATTTATTTTTCGCTCTAGTTTCACTCTGGAGCACAGGTGGTACAGCTACTGGGTAGCGCAAATAGAAGAAATATATAAAAAAAACTACTACAAAAATCCTACACCAACTTCAAACGCCCGCCGGGGACAAAGTGCCAGCAAAGTCATGTTTCTTGCTGCATCCGGTTGATTAACTTTGAAAGATCCTCGCTGCTTTCGTTTCATTTTAACAGCGGCGCCATTTTGTTTCATTCCCACGCTCAAAAGCACGAGCAGGAGGAGACGTAACCGTTGAGAGCTCTACCATGGCGAATGCAACAAACGCTCGAAACTTTTCCTTTAAACGCCCTCCGGAATAGGCACTCCCCGGCGTGACCGTGGTGGAACTTTAACTTCCAGCCTTCCCTAGCTCGCGATGCGTTTTCGGAGGAGAACGAACTGTATAACGTTTCGCACGTTCACTATCGTAGCCGCACCACGGTGCCTTGGTGCGGCTTTTATGTGGGTTTTATGCGCGAAAAGTGCGGAAAGAAAAAAACAACGGCTACAAAACTTCCAAGCAAGTGCTGCCACCCTGCATGGGAGGCTGACTATGCGGAACTTGCAAGTTGTTGGCGCACGTTGGGCGCATTAATTTCAATCGGTTCATCTTTAATGTCAAGCGTACGGATACCCCGTTTCAGGACTGCAAGAAATGCATCTAAACCATTCTTTTAAAGTCACTATCTGTATTTTCCCTTAGCAAAATTACCCCTAAAGCGGTAGGGAGGGACAGAAAGAGGGTGAGAGAGTTATTTATACAACGACTATCTCAATCGTTGTGACGCATCACTAACCGTTTTGCTTTCATGCTCGTCCCATTGCGGAAGCCAAATGGCGGATACATGATTAGTAGCGACGCTCAAGTTGTCTTATCTCATACAAGTACGGAAAGTTGCACTTCACGCTTTAACTTTCTCCATCGCAAAATCCTTCCAGCATTCGGTTTGTTTCGCCTGGCTTCCTTATCATACCACACCGTATGACATATAGCTGTGCCCGTGATGCAAAATTCCCTTCTCGATGGATGGCTCGGTAGTAAATTGCGGAAACGCTTTTCAACTTCATGCCCACCTTGTGCACCACCTGCTGACAATGTTTTCGGCCCTAAAATATCGCCGTTATCCTGTCGACCGCGTGTCAGGACCGGTGTGTACTGATTTATGTAGCCATTTGCATGTGTGTGTGTGTGGGTGCGTATGGCCGTATAAATGAGATCTGAAAGCAGGCTAGGAAACAACAGCAACAGCGAAGCCATCACACGTTTGTATCTACAGTAGCTACAGTAGGGCTACGGATGCTATCAAGCCCCGTACTCTCTTCCATCCCAAATGTATGCTGCAGAGTGACAAAGTGGTGAGAAGTGAACCACAGGAAAAACACTCCATACAAGCAGACATACTCACACACACACAAGCTGAAGAGTGTCTCCCGAAATTCCACAGGAAAAACACACCATACAAGCAGACAAACTCTCGCGCACACACACAAGCTGAAGAGTGTCTACCAAAATTTGAAACGTAGAGTAAATCGTTGTTCTTTGCCGGTAGTGATGTTGTCGGCCACCCGTCACCCGTATCCTTGGTTGATATAAACCTGGTGGGATCAGAAGCTAACGAACGGCACTGTCGGAAAAAAAACTTTCCCTCTCGGAAAAGTTCTCGTTCGTGTCCGTCATGTGCGGTGTCATGATGAAATAAGTGCGCGTGCATGTGACTGTGTAACTTCGAATGCGTTCTTCATTTTGGGTCCCTTTGGTTTGAAAAACCTCACAGATGAAACAATCAGAATGTTTGAAAATCAATTTGGTGTGTCGACATGGTAGCTACGCAAATTTGTACATTCGCGGACAGAAACAGAACGAGAGATGAATACGTTCGAGATGAATTTTAGAATAAGATGCTTAGTTGTTATTGTCTTATTCGAGCGTTGTACAGAATATGTAGACTTTATCGATGGCTGAATACAGAAATGTGTATTTTGCAGCAATTTACCCGCAATTGTATATTTCTATTCAAAAACCTTGGTTTAATAAGTTTCATACGATTTAATACTTCTAACCACAGTGCTTCTACTTCCGCTTCTGACCCCATATCGGATCGTGAAATGAGTAAATGACTTCTGCTCCACAGCGATCGCTTCACTTGTCGCCACAAATGCTAGTAACTTCTCTAACAAATAGCTAGCTTGGAGGACAGCGGCATGCATCCTCTTTCCGATCCAAACACATAACCAAAAAGAAAAGCAAGTGAAATGTTTCAGAAAAAGTCCCACATGAGTTGAGCTTCTGAATAGGATTGGGGAACGAGCGAAGACAAAGCTCGGACTCGGAAGGATCCAATACTTGTTAGCAGAAACCGCACACCACGGGCAGACCTCTCATGGTCTGCCCGGGATCAAAAGCAAACCGCAGATAAAGAAACTTGACAGCGTTCAGTTGCTTTTTGATGATGAGTGCTCGAAAAGAGGGTCACGAATGAAATGAAAAACTTGCTGCCAAACTAAATTCCATTTCCACTGCGTAGTAAATGCGCTTAGCTGCACAACAGTCTAGAGTTGTAGCTTAGAGATTTGGCTCTAGCTTCAGTTGGTTTCTTATTAAAATCCCGAAGCGATCGGTATATCATGTAACAATCAGTCATTCTTCGAATGCATTTTCATCGCAATTCAAATACGACGACCGTAGTGTGGAACAGCATGCGTTTCTCAACATTGCCGAAATATATCGTCGGGTAGTTCCGTGTCAAACGTCGGCATAAACAAATGTTCCACGGTTCCATCGGACAGTTATGACGGAAGGTAATGACACTGTAGACCTCACGTCACGACCCTACAACGTTGCCGCTAAAGTGGGAGGTCGAATCTTTCCGCGTGCCTCATTATCTTGCCGCAAGTGGAGAAACTGACGTTGAAAAGAGAACTTCTCTTCCCCTAAGCCCAGGCACCACAAAACTCGAACGAACGCGCCAGACGAACGAGTGACACAAACATGGAGTCCGCGGTTGGAAAAAGGGAACCGGTCCATAATTCATGCTAATTGCTGGTTGTACATTTTAATAAATAAATAAATTATCCTTTTCCTCCTCACGGCGGTGCGTCGTCTCAGCCCCTGAAGACTCATTTAAGGGTGTGTGTGTGCGTATGTTTGTATGCGTGTGACTGGCGACCGAACGCAAACCATGCGACAACCGCAACCACCGGAACCGTCGCACCCGGGGATCTTTCCTCCTCAGCACCACGGCGATGGTTGACCACGGCGGAAGTAATCTCGGACTGGAAAATGCTTCGCAGCGCTGCAATCACACAGTTAGCACTCGGTCGCCGGATCAGAGTCACCGGATGACACCATTTTTTCTTCACTGCGGCTGATTTCCGGTAGTGTTGCGTCCATTGCGGTTAGCCTGCAGAATGCTAGTGCAAGGTCTGGTGGCTGATATCTCGAGGGTGCTGCATAATTTCATATGATTTCGCTAGACTGCGGCCATGCAAGAGCTGAAAGCAGTATAAATGGATCGTAAAATAGTATTAGTGATGAATACAATGCTTTTATAATCAATTTAAACAGTAGCGGTATTGATCAATAGTAATGTTGCTGATCTGTATGTTTTATGAAAGTTTTTATTTTCTCATACATTTGATAAAGTTATGACTCCGCAATTTGAAAAAAAAATCATAAATTACTGTTCCTCTTACGCTGTGCTACTTATATATATAACAATAAGAGACCCCATGAGAAAACGAAATTTAATTTAAAATCATTTGCCAAATCAGTCTATTGACAGAAGTAAAATATACTTTCTGAAATGTTTTGTATAACTTGTTACATTCATCCAATCCCATCGCACACTAGTGAAACTTTATCACTTTTCAATTCAACGCTCGGTTGTGGTTGGCAAAACGCTGAACCTTTAGAACTTTTATTAAAAATGAATAATTAACCGGTCGTGAAAAACCGCAGCGCACAGGATTGAGCGGAACCGAAGCAACTCGTTTTCCCAACAACAAACGCTGCCTAACAATGCCGCCTACGATCCCGACCATTATTAAACGGAAGCTCCTATGCTATGGACGGGGTGGGAAAAAAGTTTTCCCCAGGGAATTTGAATATCAAATACACCCAGCTACAGTGGACGGCCACCACCACCGGTTTTCGTTGCCGTTTCGTTGTGGTTTCATTGCTTGACCACCGAAAATCCACAGTACGCAGTGGCCGGTGGGGCTTTCTGGACCGGGTTTCCATCCCAGCACGAACGGCCGACCGGGAGCACGTCACTGAAAAGACATTATAGCCGTTATTTTATTTGATGGCTATTTTTTTGTACTGTTTTTTTTTTGTCCTTGTTCAGTTGTTCGTTCTATTTTCCTTTCGGTGTGTGCTTTGATTGTGTTCATTTCATCTTCATAATAACCATTAAATCGGTTACAATCGTTTTCCACTCCGCGTCGGGTTTGTGTCGCCCAAAAACATGGCAACGGCGTTCCCTCGAGGGTTCAGGGCAAAACAATCGGGTGAAAAGTTTTCCGCGTCGCTACGACGTCCCATCTCCGACGATACGGATCACTGCCAGGAACGATTTGTTGCGGAACGGTCCGGAAAATGACTGGAAGGCTGGGTTCATTTAATCTGCTCCCGGAGTGCCTGTGGGAAGCGCCCGCGACCTTAAACGGAAGGCGAATGGGACAGTTGTTATTAATTACGGTACTCAGCACGCGTACGCCTCCCCAAACAAACCTGCGGGGCATCCATTCCTTTCTCTGCTTCTTCTCGAACGAATGTGTGTGTGTGTGTGTGTATTAGGATGTTTGCTTGTCTGTGTTCCAAACCGAGGGAAGCTACACTTTATAATATTCAAATTTAATTCCGCGGTAGTGCTATTGCCGGCCCGCTCGCATCGGACGATGGTAATCTTTGTGGTCGGATCTATCTCATTGCGCGGTACACCTAAACGTATCACCTTACTGACTGAAGGACGGCGGTTCGCGTGCTGCGTGCTCCGCCATTCTGAGCTAGCTTTACAGTTTGGCTGGTGTAGTTCACAAATCTAATTTGTATCTCACCTCATCTTCTCACTCTGCCTCACTAGCTGCTTCCACCATGGGACGCATCCAAACAGGGCATACTGTCGTTTAAGTTCCGCACAAACGAGCCGAATGGATTAATAATCCTCAACACAATGACCCGAGCACCGAAGGTATGTTCAGCTGGGAGACTGTTGGACCTCGCTAATGTAGAATTCGTACTTATTGTCCATCTTGTGCAGAGTAATTTCTTCGCGGTCGAGCTACTGAATGGGCATATCTACATCCATATGGATCTCGGCTCGGGAGCGGTAAAGGTTCGGGCCTCGCGTCGTCGCGTGGACGATGGTGTCTGGCACGAGCTGTCCATGCGTCGAAATGGTCGTGACGGTAAGGTCGGTGTTGATGGGCAGTGGAACGAGTTCCGAACGCCCGGCGAGGCATCGCAAATGCAGCTCGATAGCCCGATGTACATTGGTGGTATCGGGCCGCCGTATGCGGAGATTTACATCCCGCCTGCTATTTGGACCGCGACACTTCGGCAAGGGTTCGTTGGCTGTTTGCGAGACCTGACGCTATCGGGGAAACCGGTCGATATAGCACACATTGCACGGCAACAGGATTCGGGTGAGTATAAGTGTTGAGAATGAAAGATGCCGAGAAGCTATCAAATTCGCAGGCCTAGAGGAAGAAAATCAAAAATAAATCATTAATGCCCGGTACAATTAATTTTAATTATTATTTGTTTTACAGATGGTTAACAATTTATCCTATCATCATTTTTTCTATTCTAGAATAAAAAAACAATTTTTTCTAGATTTTAGAACTATTATACTAACTTTATGTTATTACCATTTCGATTGTCTTTGGATTTATTTTTTGATCGATTGGAGGTGAACTTCAAATTAAGATTTTGAACAGTAACATACAGTAATATTCTTTCGATGAAATTCAATCAAATTCGAAATAATTGTTTAATATTGGTTATGAAATTGATTGATCAGCAGGAATATCAAGAAAACTTGTTGAGTTGTTTCCTACAAATAATATACAAATACCCGAGCAATTGGTAGCGGTATAGGAACACTTTTATACAAATTTGGCTTTTATAGAATACAGTATTCGTTTTTAACTTTTACAGGAGCCATCAAACCTTCGTGTCACGTCATAGCCAACCAGTGCGGGGGCCAGGTCTCACCTTGTCAGAACGGTGGTCAGTGTACTGAGGGCTGGAACCGACCTCTTTGTGACTGCTCCGCCACTTTGTTCACCGGGCCGACCTGTGGCCGCGAGTCGGCAACGCTCGCTTTCAACGGATCGCAGCATATGGCCGTTTGGATTGGCGGTACACAGGGCAGTCGGACGCAGACGGAGGAGCTGGTCATACGCTTCAAGACATCCCGTCCGGCTGGTTTGCTGCTGCTCACCAGTGCCGAATCCAGCTCGTCCGATCGGCTCGAAATTGGGCTGGTCGCTGGACGGGTGCGGGCTAACGTGCGTCTTGGTGATCGCGAAAAGGTGCTTTCGAATCGTTTATCCTATCACTTTTGTAGCTGCCACCAAAAATGCTAAATTCTCTTTCTGTTCTTTTATCTTCTCTATCTGTCGGCACGTCGTTCTACCGGCATACTTCTTTTCTTTGTACTCTCTATCTACTTCGCAGAACTTACTCGCCGGTCAGTCCGTTCTAAACGACAACAATTGGCACACGGTGAGATTTTCTCGCCGTGCGTCCAATCTGCGGCTGCAAGTTGACGGGACACAGCCCGTCAGGGGTATGTTATGTATGTATCAACAGCACCATTACTTTTTTGCCCTATTACGTGTCGTGACGTGTCGTTTCTCTTTCTTGAATTGAGACGAATCGAAAAGAAAGTTTGCCAAAAGTTCAATGTTTGTTTAATGATATTCGAACACAAATCCGGTCAAGTCAAATCGAACATCGATCGCAAAACGGGTGCCCTTTACGCGGCTAACGCAACACAAAACGCTAACCCGAACCACTAACGAGAGAAGCAACGACCAAACAAATGTTTGTAAGCTAGCGGGACGAATCTGAAAACTGTAACCTATACGCAAATTCGCCGGTAGTTTCGCCTTCCCGTCATCATTCCCACCTTCCAATCAGCCATCAGTCCAGCCCCACTCGTATCGCATATCGCATTCTTAGCCTTCTTTTTGTACCATGCGAATTCATCGCTCCCATTGCGCTCCGTCGAATTTCGCGTACAACGAAATCTGACACTTTTATTTGCATGGCTCCGAACTGATAGCGGAAACGCGTGTACAAACAAAACGTAAAGAGCGAATAAAATACGACTATACTTACCGTAACCGAAATGGCGTCTGTCCCGTCTCCATCGCTGTGCTCCTCATGGCCAGGAACAACATCAAATCGTTGTTAACGAAACCAAAACCACGAAACACGGTTCCGGCCATAACCATAACCATCGTAGACCATCGTTCCTTTACCATATAATCAGCATTCGCCCATCCTTCTTACCATGCACCTTGAAGGCAACATCCCCACCATTGGCATCGGAGTTGTTCGAATAATGATTTCATCAGTTACTTGTTCCGTTCAGCCTATTTTTATCACATCCCTTTCCCTCATCCTTCCATCGACTCATTCAGACGACAAATTCGATATGAAACGTGAACAGTCTTAATTAAGCTGATTAAAATAAGCAGAAATATTGATGACGCAGACGGTCGCATGTTAGATTACGTCAATGTAACAGTAACATTCGCACAACTTGAAATTATCGCCCAAATGTTGCTGGAAACAGTGTAAAACGTTTTCTCCATCGCTTTCACTTACTATTGCTCACATCTCCAAATAATTGCTGCACTTTATTACCTACGTAATACCTCAATTTGGCCACTCACCGTCCAGGTGGCCGACACGGATCAGTACCGTTTTTATAACAGTACGTGGCCAGCGGCAACGAAATTTGCTTTACCCAAAACACCCTCCCAAAGCATATTGTTCGACCTTCCGCGCAAGGCCGAGAAGCGTGATAGCAGGAAAAAAAAAATCAAACATAATCTTATAAAGCGAAATTAGCGAACGAAATTGCTTTTTGATGGTTTTATTTTTCCACCCATCCAAAGAACAACAATATCGCGGCGTGTCGGAACCGTCTCCACCAGGGGTTTTTTTTTCTGTCGGCGTTTAAAAACGACCTCCTCCAAGTTGCTGTTTGTGAGGTGGTCGTTGGGGTGAAGAGAAGCGTGTAACACTGTAAAACCCGGAACCCGGTGGCGGGCATCATTAAAATGTGCTTAAGGATAGACATCACTCCCACGGCCACCAGGCACCGACCTTTGGCTTTAACATTACTCCGGCATCCGAGACCGGTTGAAGGGATTAATCCTACACAATGTGGCATTGTCTGGTTGAGGCAGCAAATCGCCCAACCGAAGCTTGTGTGGGTTCATGGAATGTAAAAGAGCAGCCAGCAATGTGCCCGTATATGCTTAAGACACGGTTTAATAGATTTTGTAGCCTTAACATAGCTTTAAGTTTCGATTTTTCCCCCAAAAATATCACGAAAGGTGTATGCAATGAAGCATACAAGTATGCTTATACAAACAACAACATCTGGCTTGTGGATGTGTAGGAATCGTATCAACAGAATCTTGATAACAGACAGAATGTTGCTGCTAAAAAAACATAGCCTTAAGACGCCACGGAAACTTCTTGGATAGCTTTATGTATCGGTTTAGACCGTTTTCCCTACCTGTGATTCTGATCCTCACAGTCCACACCGCAGTCTGATACCATTTTCACGCGACGCGAACAATTTAGCAGCAGCCTTTTCCGAGAATACCAGGCATATCACATAACTTACATAATACCTCGCCAGCTCGCAGGCTTGCTAGCAGGCTAGCCAAGCAGGCTGATCCTTTTCCCGGTGGTATTTTTGGAGAAAGTTTAGCACATCGCTTGCATCGTACCCAAGCGAAATTGGTCCACATTCCGGCCAAATCTCATCGTCCTGTTTGGCACGAGCTGTGGCATTCTATAAGTGACGTTAAAATTAATTAAACCGTTTGACCTGTTGTAGCTTTCTCAACGGTGAGCAGGCTGCTATGTTCATGGTTTTTATTGGAGCGATAAAAATAGTTTCCCTCACAACAAACTGTGTCGCAACAATTAGTTGCCGTTAGTGTTAAAATCAAAAGCTCAAATACCGTCAGAAAAGAGAATCGTTTTGATATGGGATGTAGGAAAGGTTTACTAGAAGACGGAGCACCTCCAACTACAAGAAAATCTCTTATGAAATGTGTTTTTTAACGACACAAAAAATTACAATTCTAGAATTCTAGAAAATGTGAAAAATGTGAATTTTTCTTGATCGTTGAAGCTTATTGATAAGTTTTTACATTCAATTTTATTGCACATTAAATTCCAACGTTTTACAGCAAAGTTGACAAGTCTTAAACTGAAGTAACTGGAAATAATGCTACAAATTTATGTAAATTTATTATTAGAGACAGAATAATAAGCAAAAGATAGAGACGAAGATAGCAAGTAGATCTTACCACTTCGGTATAGTTTTGCGGTTGATATGAACCCAAATGAGGCATTAGTGGCTGCATCAATTAGCTGAAATGACGATTGCGATGGGTGGCTTAATGTTATCGATGCGATGACAATTGTCACTAATTAAAACATGTCGGATTCGTTTGCCATCGTCGGTCGTTTGAGCGGTTTAGGGTCGACTCAATTCAATGTAGCTCATTTGGCCTTGCTTTACGAACTACGCAGAGATTTAATGCTCATTCGAACCCTGTTTCCGGCTTTGCCGAGCTATATTGAAATTGCCTACGAACTGTGCTGAGATTCGCATAAAGGCACACACGACGTGTAGTTGTTTGTGTTGCATACAGAGGTAAAGTTACTCCCGTTTTACAAACCACATCGTAAGACGAATTTGTACTTATGCACGTGACCCACTTTGAGTGCATATTCTATGCCAGTGCCACTTCCTTATCCCGTCGCTTATCGCGATCTATCATCTTCGATTTCAATTGCAGATAGAGACCAATAAGAAAGGCAGTGCGCAGGTGTTCGCTCGCTTTACTATGTCTGTTCGTGTGGGCCGCATGAATGCATAATAATGCCATTGCACTCGGCACAGATAATCGGTGTAATGGTGTGGCTGAGGGTTTCTGACTTGCCATATCCGACATTACCATTGATCTCATGTGCGCAGATGCATTTTGGGTGCATACCGCAATCCCGGGTGCAATGGCTATCCTTTGCTGTACGGACCATTTTCCGGCTGCGGTTTACCTCACAAGTGATGATATTGCAATAAAATTTATCACTTTTTACATACTGCTGCCAAAATAGAAACACATACTCGTGTAAAACGTTCAATGTGTCTTTGCTTAATGGATTGAATATTACATAATTGTTAACAGAATTGAGCGTAACATTTTGTCCAGTGGAAATGTTTCCTAAAAAATATTTTCTTTGGTTTTCACTATCTAGTGTGGAGAATATATTACCTGTTTTTCTATTCTATGCAACAGATGAAATAAAATGCATTTCATGTAACACAATCTGGTTGAATAATATTGTTAAAGTTATAATATGTTTATAAAAGTAATTATTAAACGATTTGGTTGAAAGCATAGACTAAAGGTGAGAAATGTTACTAGTATCATTCTGTTCGCTGGTTGCACTAAAATTGACCGAAATCGTCATTGTACGAAGTTTTCCAAAATTTACATATCAGCTTCGAAAAGTTTTCTTTTTTTTAATAAGAAACGGCCTGCCCATATTTATTGAAAAATGTTGCAGTTTTGAAATGACCGAAACTAGACAAATTTAGTGGGTCGTGTAATGGAATGGCGTTCAATTTTTGGAAGAAAATTTGAAATATTCAGAAAGAGTTGAAATAATTTTTCTCTTTTCAAAAATGACAAAGTTTTGCATTTTTACACGTTATTCATTTACATTTTTACACCATTATACTCTTTGGAATGTAATTTAATCTTGTTACCGCAGCATTAATCCAATGGAGGCGCATGGTCTTTTACGGCATAACTAAGAAATGACTTCGCAAAGCACGTTTCTCTGCATTAGCAGCGAAGTGAATCATTTGCATACCATCATTACGACACCAGTAAGATGAGCTGCAGCAATTATGACGATATAATGCTCTCTTCCACATACGGTACAACCTTCGGCCGGCAAAGTACAACTGAGCGGTTTGGGTTCTTGCGTCCGTCCGACAAACAAAGCGGCGAGAAATAATAGTCCATTGTGATGATGCATTTGTTGTGCAATTATCACACATACATATGCACACGTGTGCATTGTACACACGCTTGGTACACGCATGTCATGTGTTGCGACAAACGGGTTCCGGTTTGATTTATCGATAGCGACCCGTACGGAGCAATACCAGCGTGATAGGCACTATCGCGAAGATAGCACAATTCATGGGCATATGACCACCGTAATGGTTGGCCCGAACGTTCATCATTGAACGGAAAATTGATTCTACGATGCAGTGGAATTATTTTACTACGCTTTACTCTTCAATTGCCAGCAATAGCACACCACTCGACATGAGTTTTTTTTCTCGCTTGTTGCATATTGTGCAATAAATAACCTACTGTCGCACGACAAGGTAATGACATGCGATTATACATGCACCGAGGCGTATTCTACCACACATCGTCTTCAAAGCCACTGGAACCGAGTGAACATTATTTTTTACTATTACTTCACTGTATAATTCGCTATCCCATACTTTCGAGTGGAACGAATCGAATGCAATATTATAACCCAATGGAAAATATATCCGATCCAGCAATTCAATTACGATTATCGTTCGAGCCTTTGTCATTCCCTGTTTCATTTATTGCTTGCTGAACGGTCAACTTGACCAATAATCAATATCAATGTGCATACAATCCTCCTTATGACGTAGATTGAAAACTATAATTCATACAGTGCGGTAAAAAACAATGAAATTGAACAGTACGTTGTGACAATCACTCTATCATGATCATGGAACAAGTTTTGTCACGCAAAATTTCACTGAAACATAAACACCATCACCCCTAACACTCTCATCATTTTCCATTCACGTTTGTTTTCCCCCATTTCCCTTTTACGATTTCCTATATGCATTCACGTATAGGTATTTAGGATCAAACTTCCCTCCTGACACCATTTCTTCCCAAATCACGTAATCTTCAGACGTTAGATTTTCTGCAAAATTAGTGAGAATCTACCCAACAGCAGTGGCCAGATTAACATCGAGGGAACAATGTTGATCGCATTAGCAACCGAACCACCTAACGCAATAATTTACCACTGGAGAAGAAGAATTCGAAATCAGGAATCATTGGTTATTTTTTGTAGTCAAAGTGGATGCAAAAAATCAATGAGTTGTAAATTTTCAAAAAAAAACGACGCGAACGTACGAACGCCGTTCAAAATTAAAATCGAACGTCAGGGCGCTAATTTATGTGCACCAAGATTTTCATTTACTTTTTACTAGTTTCTTCTGTTAATTTATGTTAGTTTCATGTTTGTTTTTTTCTCACTTTGCCGTTTTTATGTACTCTTTGCAATTGACAGTAATAAAGCAACTATTATTGTGGTTAGTTTCCGATACTTCCTTACACCCAGAATTATTGCATCGCAACCACAACAAAAAAAAAACAAACACTTTCGTTAAACATAATCGCCACCGACTCCACGTAATACAAGCACCGAGTCCACCTACTACAAGCACACGCACTCCCAACACCCGGAACTCCTCTCACTTTTAGATTGCAAAGTTTTCGTACAAAATAAGGGCACGACTCTTTGCTTTACCCGTTTCACTCTATCTCTCTGTTATGATTGCACACATCTTCAAATACACAGCAATACAACAGCACACTTAGGAGCGCATACGGTGTTAGATAGATTCGGTTGGCCATGTTTTGTTTTATCAACGGTATGCCAGGGCACATTCATGTATGAGCTCAGGATAGCTTTATTCGAGTAGCTTAAATATCCCTCTCGACGTTTATGCATTTCAAACGTACTCAACCATATTCTAACACGTACTATTCTGTTATGGATATTGAAATCACAACTACACCGAACTCATGCACCGAACTGTTTTACGGTAGCGTTTTTAGAGAATTATTGCTTTTATGTACTCCATAGCATTTGCACCCCTGCTGAACTGATTTTCTGTTAACAATCTGAATGAACAAAAATTTTACCATCCAACTCAAACCTGCACTAGACATTGCCTGATAATTCAAGCTATGGCCCTGCACCGTTAGCATCGTATGCATGAAATATGTTCGAAAAGCCAATCCATAGTCAAATGAAAATATTCATTCTTCGGAGTAGATGCAAACAACACGAACAGTGTTTCTTTCATTTTTCGTAAAATAAATTAGCATAAATTCACCGCATCGGTAACGAGCACGGACGGGTTAACTTTGTTGTTTCAAAGCAAGCGATTGTTGCCTTCTACATGACCAATTATTGGCACGTAATAGACAACCTTGGAATTAGTAGCATTAACCTTCATTTCGTAATCAGACACACAAACAAACCGTAGCTCGCTTTTCGTCACCTTGATTTACATTGTGCCGTGCGTGCTAGCTATAAGTGTGCACCGATAATTTGTTTTTATAAATTCCTTTCCATTGCAACCGATTTCCATATTTGTGCTAGAGTTTCCCGATTAACTTCTCCATTCCATAGCAGAGCACACATAATTGTATTTATCTTGGACGGTCTTATGCGCTACGTGCTCATACATATCAAGTGGAAAGTGATAAGGAATCAAACTCATCAAATTAATCAAAGCATGGTTGTGTATGGAATATGGTTAGGTTTTGCAATGCATGATTCATTCTGATTTTGATATCGCACTATAGTCGAGCCTGTAGCAAGTTTTTGAGTCACTACTTTGAATAAAATAAAATGTTCACATTGTCCTTTTGAACAATTTTTGTTTTTGTATATTAATCAAGTCAAACTAATTCGAAAACAGAACAATACTTCACATGCAGAACAGATAGAGATGCATACACAAGCGCTTCACCACATAAATCAATACCTCGAATAGACATGTAGGAACAAATCGTCTCTACACCAACATCACTCACAATCAGACCTTTATATTGGAGTGTACTCCAAATTCCGAGCAAACAATCTCTCTCTCACATACACACATACACATACATCAGTGACTAAAAGCGGCTTAGTAAAACGCCTGTCTCTATTATGGCGTGCTGCGTGTTTGATCGTGATGCGTTTTCCTTGTTTCGGTTAGTTTGTGGATACTATTCTTGCGTTGTTATGTGTTGCCGTGGTCTTGCCCAATCGACATGTCCACCGGGTACCGTTTTCAATTAGTGCCATCAATCGGTTTTGGTTTCGTTTTTTTTTTCTTCTTCTTTTTGGTTCTTTGCGGACCCGAGTAGATGCTACAAATGAACCACGCAAAGCTCGCACCATCCGCTTTGCTTGACGGTGTAAAGTGAAGCACGAATTCACAAAACATTTGAGTCTGAACCATGTATTTTTTTTGTTTTCTGCACTTGAAAAACATTTGATTTGGATCGTTTTATTTTATTATTTATTTCTGTTTGCAACTATTTGCTCACGAGCAAAGAAAAATACAAAACAAACCGTCTAGTTTATTTCAATCGAGCCGGTCGTTTTGGATTGCTACCACGTACCGCAAGTCAAAAAAAGACACGCAACAAATAACATTTAGTTAAAAAACACTTGCGTCTGTGTGAACCTATACGTGTCTAGCGGGTTTTGGTTTTTGACTAGCCTCTGCAACCAGAACGCACCATTTGCAACCTCCCTTACGTTCCTTGCGTTTTGCGTGTGTTGTTGCTCTCCGTGCTTACCGATACACTCCCCCAGCCTGGCTCTTCTGTCTGTCTCACGCTCACCTTAGGATCTGCCACCAGGACACGCGATTAGCATCCAACCTGTCCTTCACGAACGTATCGATACGATAAAGATCGGTTGTTTTGTACGGTGTTTTCATTACGTTTTGGTAGCTCAACCATTCCCAGGCAATGTGCATTCCCTGCGCTCACCCATTACCACAAACACAAACACATAACCAACCCTTTTCCTGTCACCATCCAAAGTGCATCTGTTTCATCTGCATCTTCGCCCTATCGCCACCGACCGTGTGCATAAAAACCGCATCCAAATTCGCTATTCTAGGCTACTGCACATCCCACTGCACACCGCCCACCAAGCTTCCCTCTTTTACCAGTGGTTATTTGGTACGTGT
>JXXA01006819.1:0-12204 GCA_000956255.1 Anopheles punctulatus
TAAATGCAAAATAATATTTAAAATCAATACGACAAAGATTCTATTCACTAAACATCCGCCATGTGAACATCATAGAGCAACATCATCATGAAATGTGTCGAAACTGACGCAAAGTTGACGTGTGAAAAAGGGAAACCCAAAAAAATAACCAGCACCGTGTGACACGATTCAGAACACAGGAAACTGATCAATTCACCAGACCATATCATACCGCAGCTAAGCAACGCCCTCTCTACTTCACTAGACTTTCACGAATTGCCACCAGAGAACGATTCTCTATGCAAAAGAAAAACCTATCCTTCGCTTTCTTCAATGAGAACAAACATACGAACGCTGACGATCGGTCGACGAGGGCAATGAAATCCGATGCTGCTCACACTGCCACGGGTTCGGACTGACACCATCGTCACCACCAAACATGCCGCACCGTGCCCTTCGGGCTCCTTTACCAGCACGGCTGCCAAGTAAAGCAAGCGCCACAGCGAACGCTCATGTTATTGCTCGTGTATCGACCGAAAACAAACCAAACAGCTTAAAACACCCGGACGGTCGGAGCGTTTGAGCATCGTATTTCACGCAAATGGTAATATTTCATAGTTTTATGATCGGTACATCATGTCGGGCGGTGAAGCGCCACGGGCACTTCTCAAGGATGTTTGCGTTGATAGTTTGCGGCTGTGCCGTGTCCGGGTTTGGCGTGACTTGCGGATGCGGCAATTCGGAAACCGTCTCATTTTCATGCATTCGTAATAGGCGCAGAAGGCAAGAACGGGGTGTTTGGGTGATTAGAGAGGGAAGAAAAAGGAAAGAAAAGGAAAAATATTATTTATTTATTGATTTTGTACAATTCTAAAGGAATTAAGTTCTTGGCAGTTGTTCTAAATCAATATTTTTAATTTTTGTCATCAATTTGCACCAACTTCTTTGAAGACGCTTTAAATATAAAAAATCTGTTTTTTTATCTTTATCTACCGAACATCCTTAAATTTAAAAAAATAATACAGAAACTTGAAGTGTATTATTTTCTTCCAACCTGTGTTAAATTTTATTCAATTTTACTACAATTTAAGAGTTTCATTTACTTATTGCTTTTATTTAATGTTTATAATTCATTATATTTTTTCATGGTTCCTCTGCTCAGAAAGTAAGAAAAATTACACGGCATATTATCATGAATTAAATACAAATGTAAAATAAAAGCAATAATTTCCAATAAAACGTAAACGAAAATATTTTAGCTACGCTAGTGATGGTTCATGATTTAATTTTCTTACTATTAATCCAACAATAAAATGTGTTTAAATTTTGATTATTGTGAACACTGTTATGACTCTTTGTTGTTGAATTATCCTTTTTGTTTTGGTATGCTTAAAAGTCCTATTTAAACCTTACTTTAGTAACATATTTGTAAGAATTTTTAATCTGTTATCTTTATTAAATGGTATATCATAAAAGTAAGCTGTACGATTGACAGTCGATCACAATTACAAAACGTATCGTTTCAAAGGTGAACGCTAATAAGGTGGCTCAGGCTGCTAGAAACAGTTTTCCACGCTTCTCCAAAAGCGGGTTCGGTCTCCGTCGTAGCGTCCCATGAATGTGCCTGACAGATTTCCTCACGTCTGCACTTTGATCTCGCACTCATTTCGCCTCACAAGGCGACGGGCAAAACGAGGTTGAAGTGGGTGCTGCCGGCGCGACAAGAATGCGTTTTCACAGAGTGAAGTTCCCGCGAACGAGGCGAACGGTTCCGGCTCGTTTGTCACAGTTCAACGCCTGTGAGCGGCATTTCGCCGCTGACTGCAGGTCAGGTCGACCTAACTGCCATTTTTCCGACAGCGACGATTTCCATCGCTTTTTCCTTCGCATCACATGTCGGAAAATTTGATCCCTGTACGGTCGGGTTGACTGAGCATGCGTGCGCTCCCGTGAGCCAGAAAGAAAACCGTGAGCTCCGTCAGACCATCGCCGTCATCTCACGCCCGGCCGGCTGTCAGCCTGCGGCTTTGAGTGTCATTTGCACGGTGCCGTCGAATCGACGGTCGGCGAAGGATAAATAATAAATAACTTTCTAATCGAAACGACAGTTCACCACCGAGTTCAACACACGAGCGAGCGGGCGCGAGAGATGGAAAATTTGTTTCGATTTATTAGGGCCTTTGTCGCGGAATGACACGTCTTTCCCTCTCGACCGTGAACCGGTGTCGCTTCATCGATCAAATCTCCGTTGCCGGTAGCTCCAAGAGGGTGCCTCGGTATAACACCGAGGTGACAGACGAGAAACGAAACCAGTCGCTTCGGCTGACGTCCAAGCGATTTCAATTTCAGGATCATCGTGGAAATGATAAATTATTCACCGTGCGCAACGTTCCGTTCCGGATGAGAGACAAAATAATAATAATAATAAAAAAATCCACTACAACAAACGGTGGTGCGGAGATTATTAAAGTTCCTTCACAACTCGAGATAACAACGATTGGAGTGATAGAGCGATCGACTGGAACCTGTTACAGTAAGACGGTTTAAAAGGAAAATATAAAACGGGTCGTCCAATCGGCGCCCACGGCGACTCTTCGGTTGCTATCTCGTCCCGCGGAGCACGAACTTATCATCGGTATTCAGGCGTGCGCCAGTAGGGAAAGATATGCGCATGTCTAAGATAATAAACGGAGCAGTTGGATTTTGTCAGACATGAGAAAATGCCTACCAAGAGGCAGGTTAGCAACGAATGACAACATGCAGTGAGGGGTTTGATTATTTTGTAAAATAAAAGTTGTATTTTTCAAAATATTACACAAGGCATATCAAACCAAGCAGCTGAATCAAACCAAAGCAACTTACTATTTCTTTCGTAGTTATGATCATAATGTTTTTAGATTTACATTCTGTTATGAAATATTTCACAGCACATATTTCCATTTAGATATTTAGTGCCCAAACAATCATTAAATATTACTTAATTTAGTGTTTAGTATTCGAGTATATTATTCAAGGAAACATTTTAATACAATTGTTTAATGTAGTGACGCTTCAAAAATTGATAAATACTTGAGTGGTGATTTCAAGTTTCAATATCATGACTAGTTATCACACTTTTAGATAAAAAGGAAAAGAAAATAGCATTTTTTAACTCACAGTAAATTGGCTACAAGTGTTGTTTCCAAATAGTTCTAAATATATAATCGGATCTATATACAGTTATACATGCATGTAACTAAATGCCGCAACGTCACTTGCTCATTGACAGATGCTGAGGTCGTGAGATAAGTCGTAGCTTTCCGCTCTCTTCCAACCTCATCGCAGAGCAGACGTAAATAAAGCTACAGATTAAAATGAAAAAAAAATCTCACAACTTATATTTATATTTCTTCATTGTAACTAAACCATGGGAGAACACGGTTGTTCAAACACGAATTGCTTAGAAGTATTGAGTTGAGTTTGTAAGCATTTCTGATATTCAATAAGCATTCTGGTTGTTTTTGTTACTTTTAAAATTATATGTCAGTATTAGGAGTGCAAATTTGACCAAAAAGTGTGTTCGTCATGCTTCGGTTTTAGTTGCGTTTTTTTATTACTCGAATCGAGAAATTTCCTGCTGGATGAGTTCTACAAAAGCCAAGAGTTATCTGAAGTTATGTTTTAAAACTATATTGAAGATTGAAATGAGCGAAAATATATTAAAGTTTATAAACTGGGAAAGCTGGAAAATTTAAATTATCATCCTATTCAATTTGAAAGATATCACCCATCGTGTATGCTGCTAAGAAAATTGATCTCCAATTCTCAATAAATGCACTGAATTCCTCAATCAGCTCCGTTGCACTAAGTTCCTTCCTTCACATAGACTAGCTACGCCTACGGCTACGCCATGATGCAGCCGCGAGCAGCATTAAACAATAAATAATAATCGTCGATGATCAATCTATGTCCGTCGCGACGATTCCACCACGATCGATACAGGCCAAAACCCCGTAACCGATACCATTCCACCGCACCGGCCGAACGCCAGTCCAGATGCCGAACGTCTTGACGATACGCCTACCCGGTGCAATCGACAGGCTTAAATCTTGAGTCCACCTTCCCGAAACCGAACACGAAAGAGGAAAGAGAGATAAAAACAAACAAGACGACAAACGTCAACGGCGAACAGCAAACTGATCGATGCGTCCGAAGGATCGTCCGAGACGAGACGCGGCGCAAGCGGCCGAAGAACAGCATCCGTGGCGCGCGAGAATGAACTTGTTCTGCGATAACGGCGAGCACGGCGTGTACTTCCTGCGTGATCGCCTGATGAAGGCTCTGCTGCTCCCGGGTCCCGTGCGTACCGGTTATGAAATCCGATACGGTGTTATTTATGATTCTTAGATTGATTCGAATTGATTGGTGATGATTGTGGTGCGTCAGGTACGATTAGAGCCGGTTGCCGGTGACGAACGTTGCATGGAGGGGGGAGGTTTATTTTACCCGGAACACGAACCCGAAAACGGACGCAGGACGGACCAAGCGAAACGCTCGAAAACGCGTCGTGTTTAGTGAGCTGTCAACCGATTGTCATTTCTGTTCGACTAACATGTTAATATTTTGATAGATTTGGTCCCGAAACCGTGGTGCAAGTTTAGCTTTTTGGTTTTTTTTTGTTTTGGTTTGTACATTTGGACAAACGAATATTCGTGTCTTTGCGGCTGTTTGTGTGATAAATAAATACAACGCGAGGAAAGCCTGTTAGGTGACAACAATGTAGGCGATAAACATATCTTGTAGCAATATAATTTAAAATTGTTGTTTGTTGTGTTATGCTTTTTTTGACGACTTCGGGACATGTACAACCTGATAATGAAAAAAAAACTGGTCATGCTAAAAGGATTACTCGAGTTTTACGCTTTCAATAAATTTATTTGCGTTATGACGTAATCCAGCATGTCATAATAGCACACAAGCGTTTCCTATCTATCACCCTACCGGCAGAATGTAACTCAAACGAACCCTCGTGCGCTAAACCCCTCGGTGTCTCGACAACATCACCACAAAAGAGCGCTCTGCTTTTCCGCTTTACAGCATGCCGCGAAGCGTATGCTCGCTTCCCTCCCTCCGTGCCCCGAAAATTCATCGAAACCCAAACCCGTCTCTCTCGAGCATCCATTCAAATTGCGGTACCAAGCCCGGGGTCGAGGGCGAAGGCCTTAGCAAATCAACCACTCGGTGGAAACGTGTCGCTACTTGAGTCTTTCAATAAGCATTTTCGCTCCGCTCTGATATGAATCATATGTTTTTTGAGCATCGTAACCCAGCTAAGGGCCCAGCTGGTGCGCTCCGAGTGTCGTGGGAGGTGGGAGTTTTGCATGGCATTAAAATCGGCTTTTCGAGCTCAGATACGCCTGCCTTCCGCGTGGCGGTGGACGAAACACGAATACACACGAGCAGACCTCAAAAGTGGATAAAAATGCCCTACATGCTGTGGAGAGCGATGAATGCAGCGAGCGATCGAAGGGTTACCCTACAGGCGGTTATCCTTTCTGTCCCCTTTTTTTCCCGGCGCCCTTCAGTCACTGAAGGCACCGAGAGGGTTTGTGCCGGTGGGATTTTATTTGCTGAACTTTTTGATCCTCTTTCCAAACATGACTGCTGTCAGATTAGAGCGAGATTCCGCTGAATGATTGCTATCTTCGTGATCCTTGTTTGTTTGGCCCGCAAATATGTTGCAATATGGTGCGGCGCTTTGTTTCCGTCTCCATAGTGATTGGTGGTGGTGTTTTTTTTCCTCTTTGCTCCTATCCATTGCCAGGGATTTTTGGCAGAAAATCGAGAAAATTTTTAATCTAATTGGGGAATGTGTTTTTATGTATTCAAGAAAAACTGCAAAGTGTGCAAAATGTACTGGCCTCTTCGCGTGTTAAATATAGGAAAATTAAACAAAATTTTCTATCAAAAAAATCGTCCAGATGTGCGCCACCAAACACACACACACACACACAACCAAAACCATTATTGAGCAGTTTTTACTTTCATCGGCAAGATGAACCCAGCACGATCAACGCAAACGGGTGCGGCGTCACGCAAAACGCGTGCGATGCCCAACCATTATCAATTGCAATTATGCTAATGGTTTTAATGGCATTTCGAGTGCGAAAGTAAGCTGCCCGGCACGTCCGCCGGTCGAGGGTATTATTGCAGGTTGCAGTAGGCTGTTTTTTGTGGTAATTCCCAACTCTGTTCCTCTACCATCGCGGGATGCGCTAAGAAAAATCGAAAATAAAAAAGATCCCGCAATGTAGGTAATTTTCGGTGGACACAAAGATAACGATTAATTCTTTCATTAAAATTCTTACCGATCATTACTGCGCTTCCAAATGTTCCGGTTGTGCGCTTTTGGGTGGTTTCGGTTTCATGTTGCTTTTTTTTGGTGTGGTGCTCCTACTCTTCCCGTTATAAAATATTGGATTAACGCACGAATGTTGCGTGTTTGGTGCCGGTGATCCCGGTGGCCGGCGTTGATCAACTAACGAATGAATTAACGCCGATTGGCACGATTTTTGTTTTTTTTTTTTGGGGGGTTACGAGATGAACGATTTCGGCTACCGGTACAGGCGAACCTACATGGTTGCAGACGACGGTAATGGGACGTTTTATTGCTACCGATACAGATAATGGAAGATGATGCTGAGTGATGTGCATTTGGTAGGATTTTCGGTTTCACTTCGACGGGTTTAGTAGGGAAACAATTATGCAGCAATATCCATGTAAATGAAATTTAAAAATACAGTCGGCTAAAAGAAATAAATAAAAGAATTTCAGTCGTTCAGTTCAGAAGAATAATTTCACTCGTTTGACTCATAACTAATATTCGTGAGTCGTTCCCTTCCGTTGACACCATTTTTTTTTAATTTAATTGGTAAACTTTAACTGTTTTACACTGTGTTATCAAAAAAAATTAGCCAAATTTCATTGTAAAAAAGTTTTTTTTATCAAATGGAACATTTTACAATCAATTTTAACTACGAAAAGCGTGTTGTAAATAACACTACTAAATTTCAATCATATTTGATTATAATATTTGAAAACGAGTGATTTTATTCTGGTTTGGCCACTCTGTTCAATTTTGTTTTGGGATTTTTTGACTTTTTCTTGAATCAATAAATCATTATAATAAGAACAATACGGCCATTTATGTTACATTCATATTTTCTGAATGATTTGTTTGGTTTAGTTGTTGCAATTTTAAAGTTATCAAGTACTTATCGACTATATTGAATTTATAGAATATATTTGCGTGATACAATTTTCTCCATTCACATTCGATAACATCTTAAACTATTCTTAATATATTCAAGAGATAACCATCAAACTTAAACAATTTAGTTCAAATTTTAAAGTTCAAATTTTAAAGTACATCTAAAACGTAACGCTCATTCCTTTAACCCCACACTGACAGCGACTTTAAAATTCTTTTCAACCCCAAAACAAAAACAATCCCTCGCCGATGGCGGAAAATTCCTTCACAAGCCGTAAACTCGCAAACCATTTTCCAGCGCACGCTCGTGGCCGTGTTTTTCTTTCTGCAAATTTGGAATTTTTCATTTCCCCTTCGTTCAACCCGGCGGCGGTTCGATTTTTAGCCTGGATGCAAAGTCGGATTATATCGGCTTACATCGAGCCGGAGCGAACAAAGCCTCCACACCGCCACCATTGAACTGAATTCCGGTTCCTCACTCCCCCTCCACCAGCAACCCACCAGCACGACGCACGTAACAAGCCGGTACCGGGTGCGCCGATAGAATCGTTCCGCCAGTGGAACGTAATTTCTGGCCCCCTATTGGCATATCATGTAACACGCCACTAATGAGGAGGCGGTGGCCACGTGGCATCGACGACGCTCGGGACAGCCGCCACCGATCGATTGTCCCGCCGGGGCAAGGATTTAAAAGGAACGCGTTTCGCTTCCGATTTCCTCACTCAACCGTCCCACCGATCGCCGCCGTGTGTTTGTGCAAACATTTGCTCTTGTGCCCGTCCTGACTTGACAATCGGTGGCAAATTCCGTCCACAGGCCGCCACAGCCATTCCACCTGGCGCGGATGCCATTCAGGACGCCGCGAGCGACCGCCTGTTTATCTTCGCCTGCGGCAATGTTCCCGGCGTTTCACAGGAATCGACGGACGAGGCGAGAATTACGCCAAATCGGATCGTTTCTCTAACCCCGCCACCCGACGGTGGTGATGATGACTTTGCAGTTGGCGTGGTATGGCTTTGTGTCCAGTGTCTCCGGAGCCGTTTGGGATGGAAATTCTTCCAGGCATCAGCAACAGCATAATAGCACGCTTTGTCAAACTCGGTGGAACCGAAACTTCCTGCAGAATGCGCCGTGCCCCAGCCGGTAGGGATGCAAAAGATGCTCGATCATCAAAGCCTCCGTCTGCTCACCGACGCACTCGGCTCTTGTTCCAAAAGTGGCCGGAACGGTTGGGCACGATGAATGGTTTGTGGGTTCGGGGTCAGGGTGGTGCTTTGAAATAACAGGTCGACAACGTGACACCAGTGACGCGGCGAGTCAGCGAAAGCGTATTTTACATGGTCAGGAACATGGTACCGGCCACAAACCTGCCACTGACCGAAACCGTCCAATGGACAGCGTCGTTCAATCCGTTCGGCAACGTTTTTCGGTGCGTAAAGTGCGGGAAGCGCGTGCAACCACGTCATAATGGCCTTCAAAGGCGGTTAATGAATGAATGAATGAACGGCCGATGATCGGCCGGTTGGCATGAATGAAAGCCAAAGATGAATTACGCTGACACGATCGAGGTGAAGCATTGCGTGGAAGTCGGGTTTGTTCTGGTTTTGTTTGATTCTATTCTGTACCGAAAAGAACGATCCGATGGCGAATGATCAGCGGTGAATAGGGATCAGCTAAGGCAGCTTAAAACCGATCTGAAGAATCTAGAGAATTGGAAGAAAATTGAAGTAAAATAACTCAATTGTTAGTGTGATGGTGCAGGTGAATGTACGCTCGACGTGTTTGAAGATAGTTTTGTGAGGAAATGTTGTTTTCTATTTTCTAAAATCCGGTTTAGTTTTTTTTTTAATGCTTGTGTAAATCTCTCATTTTATGTTTGCTTCATGTATTTATTTTTAACTTTGTAGACTTGAATGTTCAGTGCTTACATTATCCCAAGTAAAACAAACCATGCTGATAAATTAAATAAGAATGAAAAATCTAATAGAACTTCTGTTTCATCTATGATTGATTAAATTTTTCAGTTTGATATTTTGTATATATTTTTTTGTTTTTATACCGAAGCCGTTTTGATTTTTTGGAAAATATGTGTTGCAATAGGAACAACAAGAAATTTATTTTTTACCTTTTTAAATTCTGATGAATACAACAAGGATGGCTAAAAAGAACGATAAAGGAAAGAGTTATTCAAGTTAGTATGCTATAAAATCTTTTTCAAGATCTCGTTAGAAAGTAAAGTGGATGAAGATTAATTTTTCGGAACATCCAAAATTTTGGAAAGTTAGATATTGAACAATATTTGTTTTGCTTAAAATTACCTTCATCATTTCCAACTAGCTTTTCATTTATTTTTGGCTTGGTTTTGTATCTGAAAATTACTTGTCCTTTATTGAAGTCCTTTCTGACATTTTATAAACTTTCTTCATTTAAGTGATTATATTTGTTTAGAAAAATCTTTAATATCGTTAATTTTCTTTGTAATAAAGTTTTAAAATATTATAAAACAAGGTTTTTTTCTAATAACCAGTGAGAAAAATGGGAGAGTAAAGCCATTTAATATGTTATGCAATATGTAAAATCGGTTGATCGGCAAAAATAGCCACATAATTCCCACGGTTACTGCTTATAACAAACGTTTTAAATCATTCCCATGAGAGGCTTACTTATTCGGAAAAATAACAAGCTACTACCATAATTATACCATTTGTCCATAATAAATGGGAGTTGGTCTTTTTCTCGAAAAAAAGAAAACGATGTTCAAAGTCGTAGTCAACGATGCGTCGGTAGCATGAAATTATCATCGTTCATAGAGTTTTATTGCCCGGAAAAGTGCTACAATATTGTGCCACCTTTCGTGATCGTTATTTTATTGCAAGCAGGGATAAAAAAAACAACGAACGTGTGCCATGCCATGGTGACATGCGCGCAAACCACACACACACACATACCGATATCCTTTGGCTCGGTTTTCTTTTGTTGGGATTTGGGAGTGTGTCGGGGAACACAGAGACACAAAAACGACCACATGAATCCAATGCAAAATGACCCAAATTGAGTCGTTTCTATGCCGGTGACATCGTCCTGCCACGGACGGCACGAGTGACCCCTTCATAAATCTTTTCCGCACGCAACACCCAACCGAAGCACGGTTTCCGCGGCGAGTGCGAAGGGTGCTCGGAAAATGTGACACGTTCAGTGATTTCATTATGTGCGAGGGCGCACCGCCACCATTCGCGAAGGCACATAAACGGAAACATGTGTCGACAGCACTTTTCCGGCCACTTCGGAAATCAACTTCCTTCCTGCCGGTTGACGGACCCCTTCAGTTTTTCTGCTGGAAGGATATAATCCCTCCCCGTCGAGGTGTATTACAACAGCAAAAAAAACCTGGATAAAAAAATCAAAAACAGTCCCTATTTCACCGGCACCGGGAATGCCTTGTTGTTATTTGTCATTTTGGCTAGTTAGCGAGATAACGATCGGTAGCAGCAACCGGTCCGGGCAGGCTATGAAACGAGCGTGTAACGTGCATGGGGTGGGAGAGACTTTGTGCCACCCTCTCGTGCGTGCTCCTTCCATGACACACCGTTTTGCTCACTCCCGCACGAAGGGACTCAATCGGGCGTAAATTTATGTAGTGATTTTCCAAACGGGACGCCTTTTTCCGACCGAATATAAAGCCCAAATCCCGTGCCATGTACGCGCCGGGGTACGTGCCATAATGAAAATTCCCGCTAATGATAGGACACGGTTGATCGTCGATGATGATAATGTCCTTTTCAATTTCCGCAATGAACCGACGAAACCTGCCGGAAAGCGGAAAGGATTTTATGGGCGAATTGTTGACGATTGTTGGGCGCGATGCGGCGTGTGGAAGTGATGGCAATCGCGGGACCTGAGCGGCGTAGTCTGGTTTTCCATTGTTGAGGATGAAGATGAAGTACTGACTTGTTGGAGGGGAACACTCATCGCAACTTATGTCGATGTCAAATGCCACTTAAGGTTACTAAGTATGTTAAGCTTGGGATGTGCTTATCGGTGACAAAAAAATAAAAACAGTAAAGATTATTGCCCACATTTATCAGACATTCAGCAGGTATGAGAGCTTCGATAGTGAATACTCTAACTTTGAATAATATTAAAAAACATATTTGGAATTTCACTAAGTGAAGACCAGGTTTAATAAATTAAAAACATATAAGGTTTCGTTGTAAAACATTCCAATAATTACGATATACTTTTCACCTTCCCTCATGTGAGTTGAGATTTTTTAGTATCTTTAGCTTTAGCTTTACTAAAATCTAATCCAGAATTTTTATCAAAACACTGTTATGTATTGTGTTGTATATGTGTATAAATTAAAGAATAATGACTATAGGATTTGTTTTTGCTTTTAATATGAATTCAAAACATTAAATTAATTTCACTATTGAAATAAATTTATAGAAGACATGATTTTACGTATTTTTTTCCCCTAACCAAAAAAGATGCATAAATATTACTGTTCACAAGGCAGATTCACAAACATTGTCTAGCTTTCGATCCTTCATCTTAGCTTCTTGTATTGACCCTCCATTCCGTGCGTTCCAGAAGCGGAAGTCCACTAGCTTAAGCCCACGGATCAGATAGCTCTAGGGTTTTATGTCGCATCCGAAAGCCATTTCAGCGAACTTTATCCCGCTCTACGCAACAAAACATCATCCAAACTGACCAAATCACACTCGCTCCTTCCGTTGCTGAGCAACGGTGATCGGCGGCCTGCGTTCGAGTATCAAATTCCTATCCACGTACCCCTATGCCATCCGCAGCCTCCCGCACCCGTGCCAGCCAGTTTATCTAAAACACCATCATTCTAAAAACGATAAACTTTTATTTTATTGATTCTGAAATCCATCCATCCAGTCCGTGGACGAAATCGACTCGCGAGTTACTGGACGGCCCGCAAGGGTGGTGGTAGGGGGGGGCGTTTACCACCC
>JXXA01006825.1:0-19927 GCA_000956255.1 Anopheles punctulatus
GGCGCTTTTCGCACGCATCAACACACTCTCGCTGCACGTGTGTGTCCCCTGCACTTCACCGCCTGCGAATCTCGAGCAGTGTGTCTTTGCTTGTGTGTGCCGCGTTGCGGAAGGGAGGGAGCGAGAAAAAGTTCGTCGCCGATTAAAAACACGCGTGAACGAAAGGTAGCTTTTTCGTGATCGCCTTTCGCACGCTGATTGGGTGCGCGTGCAGATAAAAATAGCAAACGAAAGCGAGAAAAGCCCCATTCGATCAGGGGGGAGAGGAGGCCCGATCGTTGTTTTTTTTTTTATTCGCACTCTTGTGATGGGAAGACATTGCCGACTTGTTGCCCCGTTTCCTGCGCACTAACGCTGGAAAAAAGGCGAATCGAATGAATGGCACAACAGTTTCATGTCATACTCTAGAACACGTGAGATCTCGCGTCGATCATAGGAGCCGAGTCAGGAAGTCCGAACCACGCGGATGTTAACCTCGTGGATATTGCGCGGATCTCTTAATGATTTCTTCAATGCGTGCTCAGTGGAGGAATTTAATGTGGTATTTTTTTGTTCGATTCCAGCAGTTCATATAGGGTAAGATCGCAAGCGCGAGCGAAAAGGGCAAGGTGCGCACACCCGGGACACCAACACGGCAGATTACGTACGAGTAGTTACGGCCCCGGAGCTGTGTTTCGTGGACTTTTTCGAATGGGACCTTGAAATTGGTCAGAAACCAGTTCGTGGAATGAGGCTGTTTGGTTTGTGGTGTGTTTGTGACGGGTTAGCTGTTCGTTTATCCGCCGCTCGATTCGACTTAAGACTATGTTTTTTTTTTCGGGGGTAGTAGCACTGTTGTTGACCTAGGATCTACTGCTCTCCGTACTACGTGTGGAATGTGAAAGATCGGCCTCCGCGGTGGCCGTCTGTTGACCCAAACCCTCGCGGGACGAGAAAAACAAAAACGCTCTTTTCAAAGCACCACACGTATTGCGAAGTCTCCACAGTGTGTCCCTGAAGCAATTAGCCCGCTTTACGACTCCGCGCGCCGGTGGTTGTAACTAACTATTGCCACTTGAACAAATGCTTGAGACGGCCCACGGGTGTGCTGCTGATGCTGCTCGCGATCGAACACAACAACAAGTAGGGACTCCATCACAATCAGTTCCAGTTGCATCCAGCTATTAAAGCCCATCGATAAATGGATTAACATTTGGTGCCACCGCGTCCGACACCGGGTTTTTTTTTGTTCCTCCAGTCGCAATATAAAAGTGGTGCTGCGTTTTTTTTTTTTCTGCGTGGCTGAAGGATGGCAGCAGGTAATGGTGTGAAAATACATCCTCCTCTGCGGCCCTATCAATGCCGGTGGGGGTGGCAGAGGGAGCGTGTCGTGATTGATACATTCCGCACGTCACCGTGCATTGCCGGATTTATTGTTGTTGACCGGGGCGGGGTGCTGCTGTGTGCGATGTGGAACCACGTCGTACGGCCGTGGTTATCAATCGGTTGCCTTACTTCGCTGGTGGTTCGTTCTTGCCGAACGCCTGGGCAGGGCAGTTGTGGGGGGATCCTTGTGGGTTCTTTCCCTCTCGCCAGCAGCAGCAGCAGCGGGTCCGGTCGTCGGGGGGTAACCTAGTGATAATGAGAGTCGACCAAATATTTGCACCGCGTGTGGTGTGCGTGTGTTCAGGCCCGAAAAACGGCCGTCGCGTCTCGTCGTTGCCGAGCAGAGCGAGGATAGTTGTTTTACTTTTTTTCTGTTTTTTTTTGGAGCTACACACTACGACCAACCCCCCCCTCCCCCTCCCCTCGGTCAGTCAATCTAGCCAGTCAGCTGTGTCAGCTTGTTGGAGCTGCCAGTTCCCGTATCAGCCCGGGCGGAGCGGAGGATTTAAATGATTTGCATCGACATTTTTGTCGGTCGCCACTCGGCACCGGCGTTTGTTCGCCTGGCGAACCCCGTGGCTCGTATCTTATCTTCTCACCGCCTGCGCTCTGATGGGTACAATTGTACTGTAGCAAAATACAGGAACCCACGGGCGGCTTATTGGAACCTGGAAACGCTTACAACGTGGGGAAATAATCAATCGGCTCGCAACGTCGGTGTTAATGGGGGGGATGGGTGTATTAAGTAGGAAAAGAAAGAGCACGCCGAACGGGGCCGTAGTAGAGCCCCCATGCTTATCGCTGGATTGTCAGCTAGAACGGGTTGTGTATCTTTGCTCCCCCACATTATAGACTTTGCGAATCGCTTCCCATCGCCGAACATGTAATCCCATCGAAGGTGGTGGGAGCAACCGATGCTGATCGTGTGCACCACGACGGTGTTTATAAATAATCCAATTAGATGAAATTATCCACATCAATAATTGACGTTGACACAGCAGCAGATCTTTTGATGAACACGATGTGTGCGACACGCTCTGCTTAGAGATTCGTGTTTACCAAACCACCGGCGGCGGATACGCTTCCGGTGGTAAGAATGATGAGCCGGTAAAGATTGTCTACTAATCACGGCCCAATAAAACCTTTCTTCTCGCGCACCAAGATGTGCGGAACGGGCGTGATGGGGGGGATGGCCAGAGTAGGAGCACTGGTGAGCGCAGGTGGAGGAGAGACGGTGCTAATAAGCGCTGGCGATGATGGCGTTTCGGAAAGAGCGCACATTTTGGCATCTGCGGTGGCGGCGACCGACACGAGCAACTCCTCTCCCGGCGGCACACGAAATGTAGCATTTTTCTATTCGCTGGTGTCCGCCAATTCCGTAGGCAAATAGCAAAGGTTAGTCTGCGCCGATGGGGAAACACACGCGCTGGCTGCGCGAACATCGTCCGTTGTGTGTTACCAACGGCAGGTTGCAGACCAACGGTTGCTCTTTTTTCCAGCCAGCCAGCCAGCCAGCAAGGTGGGTCCACCCGGCGGCCGGCGGATGAAGTGTTCGTTTTCAGTTCAGTTTGCGCTGCATTTGTCGTCGGTGAAGTGGGTGGTTCATCTCTGTTTTTTGTACTCTGTTCTTGAAGTGGTGCCAGTGTGCCAGTGTGCCTGTGTGTGTGTGTGACCTTGCCAAAGACGCCTCATCGGATAGAATATCCCATTTTGCGGTCAATCCGACCGGGCCAGCCAGTGAGTGTTGAAGTATTCGGTCGAGAGTTCGGTAAACGATGCGGAAGATCGTGTAAGCGTGCGCTGCGCAGTTTGCAATGTTTCGTCGTTTTTCGCTGTTCGATGCGGCTCCACCGGCCAGCACGGTGTCCGTATCGCGACCGAAACCTCCCGTGCCAAAGCTGCTGCAGCACCATTCGAGCTCGTCCGTGGCTGCTGCTGCGGCGACTACGACGACGACGACGACGACGACGACGCCGGTCGTAGTGTCCGAGTTTCGCGTTCCACCACCACGTACCGATCCGATCGACATCGATGGGAACGTTCTCGCCGGCAATGGGAACCGTAGCCCGCATCTGCATCGCGTACGCTCCAGCACCAGTGAGCTGCACCAGACACCGGGCCATTCGCCGGCGGGTTCGGTCGGTTCGGCTTCGTCCGGCGTTACAGCCGCTCCGCCACCGCCCATTGGTGGAGGTTTTAAGCTACTGTCGTCCTCGCCGGCCTACCATCGACAGCCGGCGTCCATTAGTGGTTCCGCACCGGCGGCCGCCAACACCTCCACGAGCATCCTCCAGCAGCAGCTGTACGCAGCAATCCACATGCACGGATCGAACCGACACGGTGCCCAGCCGTACACAACGTCCCGGTCGTGCAATCCACTGCCGCTGGTGCTACGCCTCCCAATGGAGCCAGCGTAGCCCGGGAACGCTACCAATCGGGGCGATCGATCAGCAGCCCGGTCTCGCCCAGCCAGTTCGCTGACTGTCCACTGTCCACGTCGATGCCGACCAGCATTAAGTACTACTACACCTCACCGACGTGGTACTCGCGCTTCAGTCACTCGCTGCGCAAGAATATCCTGCGTCGTTCGACCAGCGCACACAACAGTCAAAACGTAATGTCTTGCATTGCTCCAAAATCCGACTTTTCATCTCACCCCCCCCCCCCCCCCCTATCCTGCAAAAGCAATAGACGGCGCGATAGACAGCGAGTTCCCGATTCACTAACGTGTTTGTTCGTTTCCTATTTCATTACAGCTGCCAGTTGCCGATCCATTCCTGGAGAAGGTTCCCCTGTCCGATCTAGGTGAGTGTTGCGACCGCGTTTTCAACCATCAAGAAGCTCCTGCTAGCGGTGTGGTGTGGTGTATATTTATAAAACCTTACGTGATCGATACCATCCTTAGCCGGCGGAACGATGGCAGACGGTTGGTTGTTTTTTTTTTTTTTTGCAAAAAACACACACGGACGCGGGAACTCTCGATGGTTGATAGATTGCCAAAAATCCATCCAAGCAAGCGTGCAAACAAATGAAGCGCGGCAACCTCGACTGCAGCGCGGAAAGTGTTACCGTTCATAAATGTCAAATTGTTTGTGACAGTTGGGAGATTTATTAACGCGAGTGCTGGTGTACTCGTGGACACTTCCGCACCGCAAATGCTGGCGTGGTGTGGGGTGGTTGTATGCTCGAAGTCAAAAATCGTGACTGCTGATCGGAGTAGTCTTTTTTTTTGCGAACCGAACCCTGAGTTTACCCATCAAGGAGACTCGTCTTGACAGGTATCTGTGACGTCACACCGAAGCCCGAAATCGGGAAACCTTCCGTCAATAGCGCCCGATGAAGTTTTCACACACACACACACGATGACGCTCTTGTTTTGTTCGTTTTTTTTCATTTGCTTTTCGTTACTGTCCAACGCATCTAGACAGCGTTTTTGACCCTGTGAAGAATAAAAAGACATTCCGAAACGCTCACCGGACATGCGCGTTGTGTCCGTGGCGCCGTGCACGCCGTTCTCGGTCAAGATCGGTCAAGTTCGGGACACGATCAGGCTCCTCCTATCCCCTCTCTCTCTCTCCCCCCCACCCCGTCGAGGTGTAATGCTGCGCAGACGACTGATTCCTGGCAAGGAAATGCTGCTTGTGCGCACGACGACGATGATGATGATGATGATGATGCTGCTGCTGCGCAACGTTGAAGGCGGAGCGGGACGCGAAAGGGGAAGATGGTGTGGCATCGTTTGTTGTCGTTAGGCGGAAGCGGAATCGCAGCGGGGGCACATAAGCTCAACCCCGGGGGGACGAGACCAGCACACGGATCAGTTGTACGGTGGTTTCGGCAGAGTGTTGTACGACCCAACCACTCACACGCGCGCGCCGGGGCGGACATCGTGCAAACAAAAGAGTCGCGTTTTTGCGTAGAAGATTTCGGACGACCGAGCGTGCGTCTCTGGAATGTGTTTTTCCGCGGCACCTCTGGGGGCGTTGTAGTGGTAGTGCGCGTAGCCCACCCGTGATCGTAATCTGGGCGGATTGCTCCTCTATCGCGCCAAACAATTCCGAACGTTGCCCGCGTGGTTTGTGGGGTTGGTGTCGTTGGTGCTCCGGCCACTTTCCGACGACGCGCCCGCTTCGTACCTTTTCCGTGCGTTGTGTGTCTGTTGTGTAAATATATTATCCCAATAATGCGTTCGCCGTCGTACATTCTTTCCATTCGCTATATTGGCGATATGTGGCGTGCCGTTCGTCGTTCGCTAGCCAATGATCGGTGCTAATGGCATCCAAAAGCCAATCGGCCATTCGTCCCCATGTCATTTCCCTCTCTAACTTGGTGTTTCTTTAGTTGTGTAGAGCGTGCCCCAACCACCTAATAAGCTAACAGATATTCGGTAGTTAACTGAACGTCTCATACAATGCACCAGTTGTTCAATTACTTCGGCCGGGTTTCGTCCTGCGCGTTAACAGACAAACAAATAATGGGATAGCTTTCATTCTGTTTCATGGGTAGCACAAGAAAAACAAAAAGCGTACTGGTTTGGCTATGCTTTTCCCGTGTCCGCATGATTGATGGTTAAAAATAGCAGAGTAGTAGGAAAATATTGGAAATCATTTTACAACTCACACGCGCGTTGCCTCTCCTGTATGCCGTGTTTGTGTACGTGTGTTTCGAGTGCATTCAGCGTGAAGACGAAAGTATGGGAAGAAGAAGTCGGGGACACACATTAGAATATTTTCCTTGCTTTTGTTTTCAACTTCCCAAGCGGCGAGTAGTTTTCCTCCTTGCCCCTAAATCAACGGCCGCTAAATGACGTCACGCGCAATGTCGGCAATGTGCGTAAGACGTCGCCCGTCGTCTTTGCAACCAAGAACATATGGGACCCGAACTACGCCAAGCACTCAGACACACGCACACACCGAACCAGGGGCACCAGGGGCACGTCGTCCTCTACCTTTAGCACCAGCGCCATTGACAGTGGCAGTGTGTGCGTTTTATTAATAGCAACCGGGTGATTCGAGCAGTTTTTGATAAATCGCGATCAATTAGTACGACGCATTGTTGGTGCTGCCGTGATGCGCACTGTGATACGTGGCCCTAAGCCGTTTCATTCATCTCTTCCGCTGCGGTCGGGCGCAGTTATCACAAAGAAAAATCCAATCCGCGCCCCCTCGTACAGCTGATCGATTCCGTCGTGCAAAACAAGATGATGATATTTTTAATCTTCGACGGGCGACAAAATGCCGTGGCCGTTGGTTCGCCGTCTAGACGACGAGCGGCTGGCCGAAACACGATCGTCGCCGGATGGCGTGGCGTGTGGCGGATGCCATTGCTAATTACTCGATTACCATATAGTTCAAGGGGAAGCGATGATACTGCCGTTTGAAGCTAGATATAAGACACACCACCGAGAAGCGGACTTTCGGAAGCAGAACCTTTTTTCCCTCCCGGTGATTTACGAGAACGAGCCGTGCGGCGGTGGCAGCTGTTGTGGGATTCGGCTTCGCGTTTGAGAGCCTCAGGTCATTGTTCTTGAGGTGGGGGTTTTAGTGCTCGTAGTTGAGCTATTCGGACGGAGGCGAGATAAAGATCACCAAAAATGTAATGACCGCTTTTTTAGAGCTGTCATCGCGCAAGCGAAACATGGTTTGTGAACTCATTGCGTTTGTCGTCCACTACTTGGCACCGCAGCAGTAGAGATGTAAATTGAAAACGAATCTGACATTCATTAGATGCCATCAATTAGTGTCACGTTCGGTGTGTATGTGTGTGTGTGTTTGTGTGCGTGTTCAAGCAAAATCACTCATAAACACAATGTTGGTGGACCCATCATCTACCGGGGGCTAGCAGCAAGGTCTAGTAGTTAATATAAATAAAATAGTTTATAATGCTACCGCCTTGAAACGCGGCCGTTTCGGAAGTAAATGTTGATGTATATTAAAATACCACTATCCTGCCCGTTGTATAGCTAATTGTCGTGCAGAGTAGTATCTCGTAGAGCTAATCTTCATCGCAAATCCTCGCGCGAAAACTCTACCGCAGTGCTAACCGATGGATCCGGGCATTGGGACGTGGAACAGTCTCAGTCGCTTCGGCAGCGGCATAGCATGATGACGGATGGCGAACAGAGCAGCTGGCACAGTCGTCACAGCAACGCGTCCAATCTCACCAGCTCCGCCTGCTCGAGTGCCAGCAGCATTAGCCAGGACAGCAGCTGCTGTTTGGCGTCCTGTTCCGAGCCCGATGCTGGCAGCGGTGGAGGCTTTCGAAGCAAGATCTGAAAGTATCTTATTGTGCACACACTTCCTCATCCAGCGCACGCTGGCTTCACGCATAACGCATCGTGTGTCTGTGTGTCTGTATGTCCTCTTGTCGCATGTGTTAACAGTAACAAGCATTAATCGCTTAACTTCAACTCCAGAAAACACGCACACTTATCCCCAACATCATTGTTAACCTTCTCCTGGGAGGGGAATAAAAAAAGCCAAAACACAACGCATCCATCGCCATCTCTAGTACAAGGGTGGAGAAACGTATGCGCGGGGTCTCTCGGTGCCTAATGGGTTTTACCTTGTGTCTTCTCCGGTTGTTCGTGCGCGCGCGCCCGCTGCAGTGTGTTATGTGAATCCGAACTTTAAGAAAATTAGTAACGATAAGAAACGCTCCAACTATGGCTGCAGGCGGCGCTGGTTTGCCAGCCGGGAGCCATGGCCCACGTTGCATTTCTACTCGAACTACGCCGGCCGGCTGGTTCTGGGGGCCGGCTACCACGATTTCTTCAACACCGAAACGTACCCGCTGGAGAGCATAAAGGAGTTCGAGGCGATCTCGAGCGCCTGGAAGCAGCATCTGGCGGAGCTGCTCAAGAAAGGTTTGCCGCGACAGAGGGATGGGTGGCTTTTTGTTTGGTTGTTTTGGAAGGCAAACGAGCCTTTAAATGCTGTGCTGCTTGGTGGATGATAGTTGAATATGAATAGGAAAAAAAAACATTGTTCTAGCATAATCTCTAAAATCTCTCGCTCATTGTTTCCATTTTGCAGAGGAAGATGAGTCACAGATCTTCGTCAAGTTCTTCCGCTTTCATAAGTGCTACGATCTGGTGCCGACGTCTGCCAAGCTGGTCGTGTTCGACACGCAGCTGCTGGTGAAGAAGGCATTCTACGCGCTCGTCTACAATGGTGTCCGTGCCGCGCCGCTCTGGGACTCGAAGCGCCAGGAGTTTGTCGGCATGCTGACGATCACCGATTTCATCAAGATTCTAAAAATGTATTACAAATCACCGAACGCGTCGATGGACGAGCTCGAGGAGCACAAGCTGGACACGTGGCGAAGTGAGTATTTGCGAGCGCGACGGTCTGTTCTGAGGGGGATAGAAATGCTAACGCTTGGCTCCCGTTTGCAGAAGTGCTCCAGGAGGATGTGAAGAAGCTCGTCAGCATTGGCCCAGACGCGTCGCTGTACGATGCCATCAAGATGCTGGTGCACAACCGCATCCATCGGCTGCCAGTGATTGATCCGGTCACCGGCAACGTCCTGTACATACTGACTCACAAGAGGATACTTAGATTCCTATTTTTATATGTAAGTGTGCTGCCGAAGCGGGTGTGTCGTGTGGATGATCGCACTAACGAGAACGGTCCTCTCCCACAGATAAATGAATTACCAAAGCCATCGTATATGCAGAAAACCCTCCGAGAGATACGCATCGGCAGTTACAACAATATCGAAACGGCCACGGAAGACACCAGCATCATCACGGCGCTGCACAAGTTCGTGGACAGACGCGTATCCGCTCTGCCGATGGTCGACTCCGAGGGCCGGCTGACGGACATCTACGCCAAGTTTGATGTCATTGTGAGTGTCGCATGTCAGGGAACGAAATCGTCTCGCAACGCGCATCTCTAACGCGCTCGGTTTCCTCCATTCGCTTTCAGAACCTGGCGGCCGAGAAAACGTACAACGATCTGGACGTGTCGCTGAAGAAGGCCAACGAGCATCGAAACGCGTGGTTCGAGGGTGTGCACCACTGCACGCTGGACGAAACGCTCTACACCATTATGGAGCGGATTGTGCGCGTCGAGGTGCATCGGTTGGTCGTGGTGGACGAGAACAAGAAGGTGATCGGCATCATCTCGCTGTCGGACATTCTGCTCTACCTGGTGCTGCGTCCGAGCGGTGACGGCATCGGTGACTCCGAGTCGCTGCGGGCCACCGATCCGAAGCTGTTGAAATCGGCAACCGGTGGTGGTGGCAAACTGCAGGCGGGCAAACGCGACAGTAGCAACGAAAGCATCGAAGAGGAGAAGGAAACCCCCGAGGAAGGCGAGGATGCTCACAAGACTGAACCCGTCACGACGCCCGACAAGGATGTGATGGTGGCGGCAGAAGCTGGCGAGGAAGCAGCGGCAGAGGAGTTGGCCGAGGAGGCGAAAGAGGTCGAAGAGGAAGCGGACGATACGGCCGCATCGACAACGCCGGTCGATCGCAGCAGTGCCAACGATTCGCCCGTCGCGCAGGAACTCCTCGCCAACGACGTCTCGCTGCAGTCCGTCCAGCGGGAGGTGGGATTAGTTAGTGAGTAGTAGGGTGGGGTGAAGTTGAGCTACACCGCGCCGCCAACGCGAACGTTCCATGGTGGGTGTTGAGATAGTTGGGCGCGATGTGTTGTTTGGGAGCAGAAGAAAACGGAGCGGTTCGTGTGTGTGATAATATATGGTTTGACGTGTGGCATTTCCAATTTTGCTGGAAAACATGCCCCGTCGTTGGGAAAGAAGAAGGGACACTAAAGTGCAACTGAGCAGCATATGGCAAGGCCAGAGGGAGAGAGAGAGAGAAAGAGAGAGAGAGAGAGAGAGAGGGAAAGAGAGCGATAGAGCGAGAGACATAGTGAGATGTGTGTCGTAGTGTGTAAGTACAAAATCAGCGGTAGTAACAACAGCCAATCAAAGTAGTAATGCTTTAGCAGCAGGGCTGTGCGTCGTGTAGCGAAGCACACTAGATCCGATTTAGAGCAGCAAAGCGGTTACAACTCTACTCTAGCACATTTTTGCGGCAACACAACAACTCTAAAAACGAAAACATCGCTTCTAGATCTTTTCTCCAATTAACATATTCTGCTGTCTAGTAAAAAGAGGGACCTAGATCGGGAAGGAGCAATTGGAAAATGGCGTTGTTTGGGTAACGAAAAAAAGCAGCACACACGGGGGCAAGATTAGTCTCGCACCTTTTACCGATTATCTCATTACCGGTTAAAGTTTCTGCCCTTTAAGTCCCATCACACAGACACACACACATACAACGCTATAACACCTTCTATTCTCACCGTATGCCTTTTACGCGATAGAATTTTTAATTCGTGTCCTGGTCGAAATTCGACTGCTTGTAGGTTTTTTATTTTATTTTACCTTGTTGAACGCCTCAAACACTTTTGAAATTGGCTTAACATTTACGTAAAAGCCCATAATCATGAAGACGATAGCAACCACTACTGTTTCGAACCAGAACACTGTGCGTGACTTAAGGAACTTTTAGTAATATACGCGAACTGCATTGAATTGAAGAGCAAGGAAAGATACGCAGAAGGAGGAAGAGTGCAGAATACAACAACAAAAACCAAACTTATTTGATAATAATTTAAAACTGATAGTGTATATTGAGTGCGAGTGAGTGGCAGATGAAGCGAAACCGGTTGGATAATGAATAGATTGAATATGTAGCGCAAGAGCAAAGCAAGAAAGGTAAAGGAAACTAACTAAAAGGAGGAAGAAAAAAAACACAACAAATGTGAATAGATAGGATTACTAGGAACGAAACGTAAACTATATAGAAAGGCGCTAGCTATACATATATATATACATATACACACAGCTGCATAGTTATGGTCATAGATTCGCATTCACGCATACGACACACGCTATGGCAATATGGCGATGACAGATGCGCCTAATGTAGGCTCCTTTGATTGGAGGAATCGCGCGGGATTGTATATGTGCACACAGTTTTGTTGTGTTTTCGATACGTTTACGTTTCCTCATCTCCACATTGATTCGTTTATTGGGCCTATTTACAGAACAGAATGTCGAAAATGTCCCGAATCCAAATTCTATTAATCGAATGAATGTGGAATGCATAACAGCTATCCGGGAAGCAATGAGATGAGAAAAACAAGAAACTAGTGTTATTTTTTGGTGATATAAAGAAAGAGAGAGAGAGAGAGAGAGAGAGAGAGAGAGATGACGAAATCGCCGCCTTTCCCCGTGTTTTGGCAAACTGGGAATCGTTGTCTAAAAAACCGCTCGCGCAATATGGAAAGCGGTGGGAAAAGGAGTGGAATGAATGCTACCGCAAAGTGTGATAAGAAATGCTCTGCTTCCTTTTTCTTACTCTTTCTCTCTCTCTCTCTTTCTCTGTGCGAATGTGCGTGCATGCGTATGGGAGTGTGTATCTGTGTGCGTGTGTACCTTAAAGGCTTATGTTCTCCAGTTGGAGAATGGTGTTTTGCGAAAACAAATGAAAAACCAATTCGCGCAGCGTCGAGCAGATATGCCTGTGAATAAAATTTAATCATCCCTCTTTCGCTCGCTCTCTCACTCTTGTGCTGAAATTTCCTGCAACAAAAAAGACGGAAAACGAGCGGTAGAGAGGGAGGGGGTTGAGCGAGAGTGTGAATAGAACGAGGAGAGAAAACGTTACGTTGTGTTTCGCTAAGATGAATAAGAACTAATGGAAAAAAAAGTTAAAATGCGATAAAAAATTAAAAAATTAGCTCATATAAAAATACTTTACGCGCGTGTGTGAGTGATTTGAAGCGATCGGGAAGTGAACATGATGACAAGAAAACGACCCCGGACAAGACGGAGGGAGCAGGAGGAGGAACCACCCGATGGGTAAGTTAGCTTTCATTTATCGTATTAATTCAAACGTTTCGCATGAAAATGTTCACAAGCAGAACTTATCTTTACGATTTCTTTCACAATGAAATAAAAATGGGTACAACAGTGATTTATATTGAAACAATTTTTACAACCATTTATTATTGCGCTCGGGTAAACAGAGCTTCCCTACCTATATCGATCACTTAGAACAGTGACTCGTACCGACTGGAAGTGTGTTCACAGCGCCAGTCTCGTTTTAATCGCTCGCTCGCTCCTAATGGCGCCGGAGAACGTGATATGCCGTATTAGGATTCGTTTCCTTGTTCTACGGTAGAGTTAGATTAGGTTGGATGGAACGTGGGGATCGAAGGATCGAAAGGAACTTATTTGACGTCCCCGGCTAGTACGACCCGAAGGGCACGAGGCTTCACTCGGAGGAGGGTGGATAGGAAGCGGTTGCGTTAGCTTTCGCCGTGTCAACGCTGCGAGAGGGAGACAAGAAATTAAATGTGTTAGCAAATTGTTAGTAGCAACGTAAGGGGATTACTCGGGTGGATTATTTTAGTGGTTTCGTTCGGGCGGTTGTTCGCGTCACGCGCTTGTGCGATCGAGCCTCACAACTCATCGTGATCGTCCTGCTGTTGTTGTGGTGGTGGTGATAAGGTTGAAGTGTGTAGTGGTATTTCGACCGTTTCGACCGTCCCACGGACCCGTTGCTCCGGAAGTTGCGACCCATTCCGGAAGCGACTCGGCACGAACGTGACCGTGCCGGACGCGCTGTGTACCGAGTTGTGTTCGTTCGGTGTCTGTGTGTTTGCCGACGGATCCGGACTGGTGAGTGTAATGCGTGACGATGGTGTCGGTGGTGCGTCCTCATCGCTGTTGTGTTTCGTTGTGAGGGTGGGGTGGTGAAGTGTGTTTTGTGGGGGTTTTTTGTTTTAGTTTGTTGTTGAGTACACCATCGCGTTATGGAATGCGTGTAAAAATAATACAAAACGGAGGGAAACACACAAAAAAAACATGAACCAACTGTCTTAAAAAAAAAACGCTAGAAGCTAATCCTTTCCCAGTGACTCAGGTCTCCGTGTCTGGCAGGATCACTCTTCCACAAACCGCCGGCTTGTCTTACCATCTTACTCCCCGTCCCACACATGCCCCATAATTACCTATCCCGTGCCTGGATCTCGGAGCTGACCGTGACACCGCGCGGCTTGCGGAAGTCACACTCGACGGCGAACGCGGCATCCCCGGGCGTCACAATGTCCGGATCGTGCTGGACGACGACGATGTTCGAGTACACCTCGCCATTGTTCACCGTCTGGCACTGGTCGAGGTTGAAGTTCATCTCGAGCGTGCGCCCGGCCCGTTCCGGTTTGACGAAGCACGGTTTCGTCTGCTTGTAGTAGCTGCCGCGCGTGTACATCACGCCCTGGAAGTCTTCCTCCGTCTTCAGCTCGATCCGCATCGAGTCGGCACCGCACCGCAGGTTCACCTTCTGCAGGCCCTGCGTCGAGGCGTCGATCTTGAACTGATCGCCGAGGTCCTGCTCGAAGAGGCTCTCTAAGGGGAGGGAAACCGAACGAGCAGGAGGATGTTAGTGGGATGTTTCCATAATGGGATCTAAGCAAATCGAGCTCCAAATCTATTAGTTCAGATATTGATAAGACTTCCAAAAGATGAAAAAGACTTATAGCAACAAACTTCCTCAGTTAAGGATGTACGTTTAGTTTGTTCTGACTTCGAATGTCTCGATCTTCTTCATCCAATTTTTCTACCTCTTCAGATCTATAGATTGATGTGATTTGAACACCCCCTTAAGACTTGACGCAATTGTTTGATCCAGAAATTTGTGCATTTAAACGCTGTAGTTATCTTCAAAGATGCTGGCTTGCAATTTGTTCTTCTCTAACTAAGAATATTTCATATCCACTGTGTCATCCACTGCTCTTTATCGCCAGCGGATGTCAGTGGAGCATTGCAGCCGGGCCATATTGCACCAGAAAGCAACCGTACAGTTAATTGCTTCAATAACGGAACTCCGGTCTAAGAAAGCACTTGCGTTTCTTCTTACGGAGCTTCAAAACATCCACCCGAGAACGGCCCCTTTCGCGATCGCCAACAGAACACCAACACACACGCAGGGGGGAGCGAACGTGGAAGAACAAAAAACCGGTTCCAGGTGGATGCTTGCCACCTGACCAGAACGTGTTGTTTTTGGTAGTGGTTGAAAGAGGGTGATTCGTCACACGCTCTGACGTTAGCGTGTATGATGCCACTTTCTTCTGGTTGAGTCATCTCACGCGTGCTAGAGTTTCACAAAACCGCACAGTTTCGCTGATCGCCGCCAAACTCGTGGCACACACCTTCCGGTTTGTTGGCCTCCTTTTTGGCGAGCACCCGGTACGATGGTGGAAGCAGCAGCAACGCCAGACAACACTGCAGCAGCACCAGCATGGCAGCACTTTGGGCCATTTTCCTACGCAACACGGCAGAAGGTTTCGTCGGCACAACTCAACTACAGATCACCGCGGGTAAAACTGATCTCGTCTCTCGCCGCGAAGCGAACACTTCCCGCACGCAACTTCCACGACTTTAACGGGTTTTCCCGAAGGCGCGAGAACCGATGTTCGCTGGTTGACGGTGGCTGACCGAGTACGATCTTAACCGACGTCGGCCAGACGCTATATATAAGCGTGTAGTGGTGCCGGGGCGCAACGCAAACCCGAACTCAACCATTTTTTCCCCACCCTTGTGAGTTCGGCGCTCTGGAAGATCGCCACCACGGCGACCGATGCTGGTGGTTCGGTCGGTTCGGCTGCGTTCCAACACGTGGAACGTCGGCTTCGTGCAGAATAGGACACTTCCTGTGTTCGTGTGTGTATGTGTGTGTTTATACTGCGTGCTATCGGAGGAATCGACCTGTGGCCGGCTTTACGTAACCACCGATCGGGGAAGGATAGGCAAGTTTCCAGTGCGGCGCAACGCATTTCCTCGCATGCGAAAATATGCCACCAATGTCAGGTTCGATTCTCGGTTCGATTTTAGGCTCGAGTTGGTTCGTTTTTTTTGTGACTTTCGTGAAGGAATTTTGCTTACTATTTACCGCGTAAATCCGTTTCCGAACGCCCATGGCAGCAGGTCTTTGCTCTATCCCAGCGGTTAAGCCCTATCACTCTCTCTCTCTCTCTCTCACACACACACACACACGCTCTTTCTCTTTACTCGATGCATTTCAATCAAAGCAAACACTTCCCCAATCACCGTCAAACCGCAGGAGGCGCGATTTTCGCGATTTCCTCGACCACTTCCTCCTATCGCACGGTGCTAATTATGAGTTCCCTAATGGTAAACAGTGGCAAACTGTAACCACCGCCGTCCGCTGCCGCCTTCCTTTCCGATGCATAATTCGCCGTTTACAATTATTTTCAACTCGCTCTCCCTCTCCCTCGTCTCGCGCTCCTTTCCGCTGTTTTTTTTCTCTTCCCCGCTGTTCCCTTCAGTTTTAGTACGTTGCCGCCTGCTGCTGGTTGCGAGTCTTGCGGTTGTTGAACATGGAAAACACGTGATACTGCACGTGTTTTGTGTCGCATTAGCAGCAGGCCGCGCTTGATGCATCGTGCAATGTTTGGATTTTGAGTTCATTTTCGTGAAAACACGATGTTGTTTCTCTCGTTACTCGAATTTATTAGGTCATTATTTTTTTTGCGATATTGGGCAAAGAAGTATTCGTTTATGAAGCTATTAATAAATACTGAGAAACTATTCTAAGCGAGTACTATTTGCAGAAAGCATCTTTTTGCATTTGATAGGCCAATAATATTGTTTTATACTATGAGCCTATGATACTTCTTACTGAGAAAACGGGTTATTTTATTAGATTTCCTATGTATGAAATAAATATATTTGTATGTGATTTTTTTTACGTAATTTTTTTTAAATCGTCGTACTAAAAAAGCAAAAAAAAATGAATAGAACATATGTATCGAGATGCTACAATGTTAAAATAAATATTTTGTTAACATTAGATCCAATGTTTTGTTAAATGATCAACTTTTGAACTCGATGAACTTTTATCGTCTTGGTTTTTTAAAACTTCGACAAAAAACCTTACACCAAACCCAAACCCAGACTCGTTTCGGATATTTTTAAGGGAATTTATTTTGGGTAAAATATAAAAATGTAAATGATTTATTATTAACCAATACGTAATATTGCATTCAAATTATTCACATGAAAGTCACTAGAAACTTTTATTAAAATAATAACTTCTGCGCGATCTGGAAGTCCCACCTCATTTGCTTCACATTTGTCCGTTGTTAATTTATCGAGCAAAAAACACTTGAACATTTCGGTGTCGAATGTCTTCAATAGATCAAGAGCTTCTCAAACAAACCGTGTAATCACTGCCGCGCCAGGCTCGTCAATGCTTAAACCTGCCACCCAAGAAAACGGAGCTGGCATGCGCGTTGGCCATTTACTACCGGCTCATAATAAAAGCAGTAACACTTACATTAATACCATCCCCATCGTCGGTCAATAATTGCAGCGAGCGCGAGGCGGGTGAAGAGAGTGAAAGGGTTATTTTTTTGCTTGTTGTGTTTTGTTATTCTTCTCCCGGTTTGTTGCGCTTCGCTGGGTGCAAAGAAATAGAGAGAAAGAAGCAGAAGAAGAAGAGAAAAAAACAACCGATGCGCGGCTCAAGTGCTCGGCTGGGTTGCACTTGCACTTGGAAAATTACCATTGCCACCAACACATTTCCCTAAACGAAATTACCAAACTATCTACCCGACCCTCGAGTGTGGCGGGGGTTCGAGGGTGCGGTGGGCAAAACAAAATAAAACTAATCATAAATGTATGTTTCATCGCCGTCCGGAGCGAACCGGAAACCCGGCGGTCTGACATCTTCCTTGCGATATTGCGTAATGGGTCGGCATGGCGGCCCCGATTATGTCACTTTTATGCTGGACCACCAACACCGCCAGCCCAACTACACCCAACAATTGCTGCTACCCATCGTGTGCCGTTTGCAAACCGGAACGGCACGGCACGCGACAAATAAGGGCAGCCGAACGAAGCGAAAAGGAAAAATCAGCGACCATTGGGTGTGTTTGTTATCGTACGTAAAGTTTTGCCTTTCGCCGCTAAACCGATCAAACGCTAATGCGCCGTTGGTGCCGCAATTTCCGGCTGTATTATTCCATCACTCTTCCCTCCTCCCTCCTCCCACCCCCCCACCGAACGTCTAATCAATCATTGCTATCGTTTATCATCCGGCGGGCGCCATCTTTACTTCCCCGTGCGTGGAGCATGGCGGAGGTACTACACGAGCGGGGGAAAAAAGCACAGAAACCAGTTCCTTTTGGCCAGCAGCCGCGGCCGTGGCTGAAATGTGGGCTACTAGTGCGAAAGTGCAGGCGGCCCGGGACTGACTCGGCCCTCGGCCCCCCTCGGTGTGCGTAATGTCCGGAAGATGCGTAGCAAGCGTTGCGTCACAGTCGTCCGTCGGTGGCTCCGGGAAACCAGTTCCTTCTGCGTCGTGGAAAAGTCACCACCGTGTAGTAAGTCAGTAAGTCAGAGCTGGCGCTTTCGCTTTCGAGGGGGGGATGGGCTGGTGTGACCCGGAAAATTTCGCCATCCAGTACACCCGGTTCCGTGCGGCGAGGTGGGGAATAATTTTCCTGGTTTATGTAAAGCTCACTCGCGTACTGGCGCTGCTTTTAAAACCTTATCGCGAACACACGCTGCAGAGGTTGGGTTCTTCTCGTGTTTGCCGGCGGGATTGCACCTCGAATGCAGCCAGTGAGCTTAGAAACGATATAATAAAGCGTAAAAAAGAGAGAAAAAAATGTGTTAAAAAGCATTTAAATACACAATTATTTTTTTGCTTGGATACAGAAAGTTTTTAAGCATTTATCTTGATTCCCTTTCACAAATCTGATTGTTTAATTGTTTAATTATATATCTCAAGCATGGAAAACCTATTTTACACTCAATCTTGAGCGACTCTAAATGTATGGATAATGTAAAAAAAAAATATGTACACGAACTATTAAATCACCCATTTTAATTCTAAACCGAGCTGTTCTTATTAAATATATTCAATAAATTACAATCACCCATCCTGTTATTGACGAGCTCGATATGAAACCGAGTAACAATTGTAACCTAACCTGTAAAAGTGCCTTCTAAAACAGAAACAATTTTCCCATATTTGTGTTATTTTGCATCAATCTAAACCCAATTTCGAAGTAAAGTTTATGTTTGGTTTAAGAAATGAATTTATATAAAAAAAGAATACATCGGAAAAAATCGTGTCTGCAGACTAAAAAGTCGAAAAAAGTATGAAGTAAAAACTCCGACGTAATAAAAATGTGTTCCTTGCAAGTCCAGCAAACCATTTTCGGTGTTTATTTCACAGATTGAAGAAACAAAGTAACTTATTGGTATTGGCATTTTAGCTCATAGGTTATGCTTTACATTCTACGTTAATCCTTCGGTGTGGGTGATATTTGCGGTATTTACAAGGATATTTGCGGTATTTAGATAAAAAAAACTTAAATTGATTTATCGAGTATCAACTTTAGTCGTACAAGATAGTAAGAGCTTGTCCTTAGTTCAATCTTAAAGCGAACCTGCTTCAATGTCACTTTTTTTTCTCAGCCTTTTTTTCTTGCCTTTTCGATTGATTGCTCTTTTATCAGCGCGTGAACGAGATCGGCACAAATAAACGGACACAATAAACACACAAGCCAGAGCAAGCCTTCACGCCGCACTCGCATTTTCCAACCACCAAAGTACACCCTCCGTTTTCCACCCTTTTTTTTTTACCGGACCATTGTCATTTGGTTTGGAAAACAACCACCCCAAAGCCACCCACCCGCCGAAGTATCCCGATGCCATGGGAGGAGCCACAACAGGGCACCCAAAACGAGGGGGCGCCCATTGAGCGGACGATCCCGTTTGGCCGAGCAATCGGGTGTCCTTTTGTGCGGCCAGTGCCATCCCCGCGTGGCTGTCCTTTTTTTTTTTTTTTTTGCCTATCAGGCCAGAAAGTCAACGTTCGTCCCTGCAGGCAACGAACGAACGAACGAACGAACGAACGAACCAGCCCGATCGGCCAGAAGTCATGCGCGTTCCCGACAAGCGCGAAACCACACCTACTTTTAAAAATGGCCTCTCGCCGGTGCCGTCATTACGGACGCAAAGGACGATGACGGGTTGACGAGGGCGAGGACGAGGGGACAGGACGGGCCGGGTCGATCCGATCACAGTCGCCCGGGATCGTCTGGTCGGAGGTCAAACCCCAAAAATCGACGGTCGACAAGCCGACACGACATGGGCTCGAGCATCAATCGCAAGCGAAACGTCAACCGGGGAACAGCGAGCACAAGTGGTTCTATATTTGCCAGGACATTCCAGCAGGCCTTCTGTGTGTGTGTGTGTGTGTGTGTGTGTCTGTTTGTGTGTATGGTTCGATTGTGACTGTGTGTACTTTGGAAAGTAGTGTTTGAGCAATTCTTGGAACAAGGAAGTGATCGATTGATTGAAGCAGTGAAGATACAGCCGTTTGTTTAACACTTGCATTTGGTGCATCGTCTTCGGAGTAGGTTTTCGCCATTCCTTTAAATACGGTAAGTATTTCTGCTGCTTTATTTGCTATAATTTAAATTCAAAACCATGTAAGTCATTCAAAA
>JXXA01006827.1:0-13537 GCA_000956255.1 Anopheles punctulatus
TTATCAATCAAAATATAGCACAGTGAGCGTTAATAATTAATTCATAATTAATAAGCGTATGAAACATTTTTTTATATTTTCTAAATTATTGTAAATAACAAAAAAATAATTCAAAGTAAATTTTTACTCAAGACATCTTTTTCAAACAATAGAAATTTAACAAAATAGATGGAAAGGTGTTGAAAAAACGTTTGTCCCAATTAACCGATTCTGTCTTACTTATTCACTGCCCAGGTCGTCTACCAGGCTCTCTACCTTTGTCGAAGCCGAATTACAAACGAGTTTATGCAACTTTGTCTGTAATCCTTACTCTAAGAACATTCATGCAAATCATTTTCATCAAGACGCATTAGGATATTTAATATTTAATATGGCACTGCTTCTACAAATAAATATCCAGTGTGATCAGAAGATAGCTCACACATTCTAGTTTCTCGCGCCTATCTAAATCGGTTACATTTGTCGCTGGTAAAGCTGTTAGCGTGCGCCCAAAGGAAGAGTGATCGGAATTTACACATGTTGTAACAGAAATTTTCCGTCCACTTTTTCGCCGAAATTCTCCACACGCAGCCAAGCGTAGGGATGCTCTTCCCGGAGGCTAAAAGGTTCGACAAACATTACGCCGGTTGCACAGGGAGCAGAACAGTAGAGATGGGTAGGGAACCACCACAGGGTAACATAAACCCTACACGGCCGGTCCTAGCGATCTTGGCATAACTTACACATACCTTTCCGACGATGGAGCGTGCGCGTCGAAAACCCGGTAACGGTAACGTGTACGGAATGGCTGCCCCCGTAACTGTGTAGCCTGCAGTCAAACGGCGATCCCGCTACCGAAATACTTCTGTTGACTTTTGTGACTGATTCGCTAGCCGTTGCCCGCTAGCCGCTAACCGTTCAGGCCAGCCTCCTAACAATAGTTTGAAAATGGACCATCATCGTTGTCGGCAGTCGATTCCCATGGCGGCTAACGGGTGCCATCCATCGTCCGGATGTCTCGGACATAGTAAAACCCCTGCCTAAAGCGGTAACTTGTTCGCCTCCGGAGACGCGAGTAGTAGCGGAGAGGCAGGTTCGGGTGGTAAAAATCTTCCCAATGAAACTCAAACTCCCCTGCGCTCAGTTAAAGTCCGTTTTTTCTCTCCTTCACTTTTACCCGTATGTCCTTCGTCGCCTTCGTTGGTCGCCTTAAAACCAGATTCAGCTGAACCGGCTAAAGCAAACATATGTATTTGAACATCTGTATAGCATCTTTTTATTTGTTTGTAAGCAGAGCATGATTAAATTTGTTGAAAACTGTAGAATTTTCCTAAAGTTCAACTTGAATTTCGCTACCACCAACGAGACCGTGGCACGGCTCTACGGCTCCATTTTGTTCGCCCGTTCGTGCGGGTCCGGGGACTTTGGCATGCTGCACAGATTTCATCGTCGAACGAAAGTTTGTTAAATTACTTTACATGTGTTCACACCGTACTGTGCAGTGCATATTAGAAGATTATTTTTTCGGACTTTCAACGTGTGAGCGGCGGGGCTGAGAGTTCATGGGTTTATTTTTATTCTAACCGCGACGTGAAGTAAAAACTTTTTCAACACTCTCTCCGACACTTTCTTCCCGTTCTATTCAAAAAAGATGAAGCAAAATGCTGATAGTTCGATTGAGATTACTCGCCCCGGTTATGCTGTTTGCCCAGCCGGTACACACCCCTTGCCTTTCGTTTCTTGTCACCGGCTGCAAACTTGGCACCTCACCTCAACAGACAGCAATAGCTCGTTACAGTATCGGCCATCTATTGAGTGCGAATGCATCGGAGTGTACCTCAGGAGGAAAACGATTCGCTCACCTAGGGCTCGTTCAAGCACCGACCCCAGCGGAGGATACCGTGCGTCACAACGTGCCCGGTTTTCAGGAACGGAATTTCATGCATTTAAGGTCTCCGGAAACAACCGGCTAACAATTTGCAGATGCTTCCTCACCAAACCCCTGTGCCCTTTCCATACCGCAGGGGACATCATCATCGCGTAGGTGACATTCTCTGCCCTGTGTGAAGGGAAAACGTGAATAAAGTCTTAAATTTTTTCTTCGAATCAAAACGAGTGCTGCTGGTGGAATATTAATGTGACCCGATTACACGCTCGCTTCTCACATCCACAGTTTTATTCCCTCGAGAACTTTATGTATGTTATGATTTGAATGATTTTATTTTTTTTTCGGAACATACCTGTAAGCATCACACTGCAACAAAGTACAGCAAACAACTCTCACCATTTTATTGAATTTAGGTTGCATTTTTTGTTGCAAATTAAAAGCATGGGGTAAAGCAACATCAAAACACGTTTGGTCATAATTCATGTCAAACGACACCTTTCACGATGTGACTCATTTATTACAAAATCTTGCTGCATTTATAGACAAATCAATTATAGCTTATTGATCCTTTTACCTCAAGCTTTTTTTTACGGTGCCCGCATTTAATCTCAATGCACGCAGTGCAAAATTCAATCAAAAATACGAAGATCCCGTTTTTTGTTTGCGATGCGATGTTACATCAAATAGATTCCCCAATCAGACGTAACCCATCAATGGCAACGAAACGCTGGAGTGTATGAAAAATTATTACACCCTACCGTAGGATGCAAATAAAACATCACCAGCCTTTCAACTTCAGTTTCCATTTTATTAAGCTCCCGACACAGCCTGCCATCATCGGTATCGGACGGGAGTATGCGAGCCCACGCGACCCACCCCTACTATTCACTCAATAATTCAGCGGACTGTTAATAAAATCAACTAGAGCAAATTTATAACACCGCACCAGCAACAAACGGAACGTTTTCCCATTAATCCTAACCAGTAAGCCAGTGCAAACAGCTGTTAGGGCCGTCGCGCCAATGCCACTCGACTGTGCCATCCTTTTTAGCAGCACAACAACAACAACAACAACAACAACAAAACCTTTCCATTTGCGTTGTGTACTACGGTACGGGTTTCCGGCGTCTGTTCTCCTGCTCCTTCCCCAAGCACGTGTGCCGCGGTGGAGTGCAATAATTCACGATCGAAATTCGCTCGCTCGACGTGGCGGACACTACGTGTCAGCTGTAAATTATATTTGAATTTATAGCACAATGCTTATTCTCGGCTTTGTAATTACGAGCATTCCACGTACAGTTTTCTTGTTCTTGTAGTGTGAAGTGTTAAAAAATGGTTGGTATCGTGGTTCTAGAGCTAAGTAAGAAATATTAGTAATGTTGCATGTTAATAATAGCTTCAAAACACTCAAAGTGAGCCATATATCACTACGCACTTTATACTGGTAAAATTAATATGTCGAGTACACGTAAAAAAACACGTCTACAGGCATCCATAATCCATAATCAACGTTTATTAATAATTACATTAAAAGCTTAATTACAAAATGAATCATTTTCCAAAAACAAAATATTTGCATTGGACTGATAACACAGTCAAATAACGAATAAAAGTAAAATCAAGAGTTTAAAGGGGAAATTAGTAGAAATTATTTGCCAGCAATTTACATTTAACAAATTGAAATTTCATTTTGAAGTAATTATGAGCAATACTTATCGACTTAAATCGATACTTTTTGCCAAAACTTAACATTTTCACATACTACTATTTGCTTTGGAATAGCTTTTACTGGAAACACGTTCCTGTATTTACCGCTGTCTGAAATTCTGTAACCTATTTACGTCCTATTTTATTTATTATAATGTTTAAAATGCAACACTCTTCTAGGTACTATACTAACCTTTCAATTATTTACCAGCCCTCAATAGTAATCTTTCTTGTTTTCCTGAAATGTCCTCGCATATCCAGAGTATTATTACAATTTTAAGTAACTGTTAAGTTTCGTTTAATGAAAATTAAACCCCAGCTCATTATCAATAATAATGAATTATAATCATGGATACAATGACAGCCCTTATTGAGTTTCAACTCTCTATTTTCTTGACATTGATAATATTTTATCATTAGCTAGATAGTTTACATTCTGCACGGAGTGTATTCAAACATGAATTCCAATAAATAGTACTAAATACTACAATTCAAATAGCACGCAATACAATGTTTCACTCCTAGTATAATATCAACTGATTGATACTAACCAAACGTTCTTATTGACGTATTACGTTCCAAATTTGGAGTACGGACAGCACTAAGCAAATATATGTATGAAAAGAAAGTTAAACAAAACCCTACCCAACTGTTGGGTATTAGCAAAACACGTTCGCTTTCACCATATCAAAATAAAAATACAACAAGAAAAAAAACCAACGTGCAGAAAATACAAACGAACTCTCTGCATATTTTGACTACACACGAAGATAACTAGTTTCTCCAGATTGTTACCATGTAGTCTGCCTAACATTTCCTTCCTGCAATTCTCCTACGCTGTATTTGTTATTCAAACAACACTAACAGAAGGAGAGAGAGAGAGAGAGAAAAAAAACAACACACTAAAATAAACTTATCCAAAAAACTCCCCGGCGGCTCTGCACGACAAACAAACGAAAATAAAACAACAAAAAATTCTGGACCCACGCTACCCAACGGAACCGATGGGTCTTTTACACCACACCGGGCGGCCTGTGCACTGTTAACCCTTTTTCCGTTGTTACTTTTTTTTCTGTGTATTCTATCCCTGCAAAAGGACCCGGAATCGCAACTGTCGGTGAATCGAAACTTTCGAACGGTAGATCGGCAACGACCGAAGGATACGGCCCCGCCCAGCATCAGCCTAACAAACGGGTTCGGCCGGTATTTCGCTGGTGTGCACATGTGGCCACAACTCACCATACACACACACACACATACACAGACAAACCCACACCCGCAAACGTGCGCGCTTAAAGCGTCGGAGAGGAAGTGGACGGGCTGCTAGTAGGTGATAGTGGCTGACTTGCCCCGAAAGTGTACCGAAATGGAGAGGACGAAAAAATATTTGCATTTAAAATGAATACATTGTTTATGATAAATATTTTCATTTCACGGTCCTACACCGGTTCTATGTGTACATGAAATTAAAATATATTGGATATTTGTTTTTAAAATGAACGATCGTCGCACGGGACAGGCCGGGGCCAGGCCCCGGCTAACCTAGCGATTGGTAGCGCTTTTCGAGTTGGAAAACACTCCGTGGCGCGAAGCTCCGCGTCCGCTGTGCATATGGGCGCGGTTTAATTCCCCTCCTTGGACGGCCATCGTAAATCGCAATCGCCACTTTTGGGACCAGCGGAAGCCGCACACACTGAGCACGGTCAACTGAAGGGTTTTCCCACCTCCACAACCCCAAAACTGACACGATGGCAGAACGTCCCGATGATTTACGGTCACACAGTGATTTGGAGCTAGTTTAAGGTACTCGCACCGACGTGGTGGTGAACGATCGCGAGCGCGAAAGTGTTTATTTTCTCGCTGCAAATTATTCGGATTTCACATTCTTGAGCGAGCGATTGGCGAGCGAGCCGCGCTCGTCCACTATTTCCCGTCGGACAGGGGGGGAGGAGCCCGTCGGACTGCGGACTAAATGGACATGGACCGGGTCACGTTGCGTTGACCTTGCTCATTGTCTGTTACACCTCCGTAAACATAGTAGCCAAACGTCCATCAACGCTTGTCGCTAGCGTGTGTCTTGCCGATGGAAAGCTCACTAAACCCGATCCCGTAAAATCGGATCCGGCGCTACACGAGACACTAAATGACAGCCGTGGCCGTGACTGGCTCATCGCACCAATCTCTGCGCTCGCTTTGTTCGACGTGGGGCTGCTGCGTTTGCTTACACGGTGTATGCATTTCACCGGGCCGGAGCGAAATGACGGAGAATCATTTGAAATGATGGCGATAAATTGCCGTGTGGCTGATTGGCCGGCTTTCTTCTACGCCCAGCGACGAGCGCCAGGCACAGTGGTTCAATATTTTGAAATTCGCATACGTAGAAGAAGCGTGGGTACCGACATGCATTCAAACCCCGTTTGCACACCTTCAATAATACACTCGAACGGCAGGTGTACCCGCCCGATGGGTCGGGCTACCGGCCTCGCAGCGTGCAAAAACGTCCTCCGGAAGCAAACGGCAGTGGGGGTAAAAATGGAGCGAAATCAAATATCATTTCCACAATTGCAACTATTTTCTGCAAAGTAATGAAAGGGCAAACTGAAAATTGCAAGTAGCAACGAGTAATAAATCATTTCATCCACACGATGCCGTGCGGTGCCTTGGTTGCCCGTTGGGTAATGGGACGCGCTGGAGATGTAACGCCCGCGTTCCTGCTGCCATCCCTGCGCCACGCTGAACGCCCCCGATGCTGCCGATGATTGTGGCAAATGCAAATGCACACATCCATGCATATATGATTCCGAAATTGCACGCGCGCAGAAAGAAGAAATGTGCACGGTTGTTGTAATGGTGGCTGCGAAACGATTTTCCAGTGGCTTGCCTGTTAACCGAAATGAACGAACGAGATGCTTACTGCGTTTCCGGCGGCAGAACCCCTGACGTTGCATTTCAAATACACTTAAGCACAGACACACACACACACACACACACACACACACACACACACACACACACACACACACACATCCACATAGAGCACACGTACGTACTCAAAATAAAGACTGCTGACGACTGATGAGGCTCTGTCCCATGTCGGTCGGATGGGACAGTTTGCCGGCTCGGTCGCTTTTCTGTTGACTTTGCACGATGTGTGCCGACTTACCGACTTAGTGTGACTTTTTAGGGAAACCACCGGCAGCGTTGCGGCAGCCGGCGCTCCCGCTAACCTTTCCGCACACAGGAACGATTTAAATATCGAATGAGCTACACACTTCACGACCGTGCTATGCCACTATTTGTTTATTGCACAGCGCACTGATGTGATTTTCGGTCTCCGTAAGTAAACAACTCATTATAAAATTAAATGATTTCATAACTTCCAATTACGGATCCACACCGGCATCCCGTCACGGCCCCTCCCCCTCCCCATCGCCCTTCCCCCATGATGCCTATCAGTGACCACCCAGGGAAACGGTACTCGAAGCACAAGCAAGTGTTGGCTCAGTTTATTGATTAGTCGATAGCTGTTTGTTTTACTCATTAAATTCCTGATCATGTTTGGCCAATTATTTTAAATTGAGAACGGGAGCATCAGCTCCAGAAGTGGAAAGTTGAAAGATTGGAAAACGAATGTTTTTCTAGTGACGAAAGAAATAACAAGCTTATTCTTGTTTGATTTCTTAGTAATTTGTATTAGTGAAAGTGTTTCCATAACTCTTAGCTATTCAATCAATGTAAATACTTTTATTTTACATTTTATGTAAAATCTTATGTACATCACGCTCCTGTCGTTATAATTTATTCCAGCAAACGTTTTTGCAACACAAAGACCACATGAATAATGTAATGAAGACCCAATAACCCGATAGAAACAATTAAAACGATTAAATCGAAAGTATAATTTGTATCAAATCTTTAAAGGAAAAATTTTATAAATCCCAAAAGCAATAGATTAAAAATCAACAATCAATTGATAGAAATAAATTCGAGCAACAATATTTGTAGACATTTTTATTTAATATTTTGTAAATTAACATTTAATATAAACTAATAAATTAAAATAAAAACATTTTGAATATTAAAAGCAAAACGCAGCAAAACGAACACAATGATGAATTCATATACTAACCTCATAACATACAAATCTAAACTTTTTTTTATTGACGTTGACATTCATTTTATTCTAAATCTATAGGAATAATAGACTTACAACAATACATAAAATAGAGTTTGTATACATTTAAATGTCCCTCAGCCATGAAAAATATTGATCATCCTTTTCTATTAAGCTCTCGATAAATTAAATTTATTTTAATCATGATGGTAATGATGCGCAAACATGTATAGTAAATAATATAACAAAAACAAATATTAACCTACAATTTTGTTTTAAACATTGTTTCGTAATAAAATGCATTTCATTTCATAGATACTGTAAATATAGAAAACATGTAACAAACACTATACATTACTGAAATGTTACTTTTTTATTGCTTTTACAACACATTGCGCTTACTCACGTTATAAGAAAGCGATTGTTATAATCGTTCCCTTTAACTAACTACCTTACCACAGCAGAGTTCGTTCATGTGTACATTAAACATACAGTCCTACTTTCACTAATGCTCAAACATGCAACTATCATTCGGTAAGCTAAACCTTCACGGATGCCCGTAGTGCCAAAATGCCATTCCGGGTAATTACACTGAACGATTATATTTCAAAATTATCCCATCCATACCAGTCAGCAGTTCATGCCAGTATCTAAACTGCCGTTTGAAGAGCTTTGATTCTACCATGCCGTGCCGTTACCTATTCAAAGTAAATATTTAGCCTGACCTTAAGTGCCCCGCACCGTCACCTACACCAGGTCCACCCCGCACCAGGCGCCTCCACCGGCGACTCACACAGTCACAGATGTAAATCTCTACAGCACTTTGGTGCGTGTAAAGGTTCGCTTTAAGTTGCGTTCGAAACAACGGTAACAACCAGCGAATTAAAGTCGCACCTACAACCGCCAGCGACAACAGCGATAAAGTGTAACCCGTCTTACATCCCGGCACTCGCCCCCGTAATCCCACGGCATTGCTGTCGCCGATATTACAAAAATATACTACAAGTAAACGCACGCGCACCGGAAGTATACTTCACACATTTGTACACAGTCGGCAGAAGGTACTCAAAATTTTCCCCCGTGAGTGGAAAACACTCACATTCCCCTCGCTGTCCAACCATCATTGAGTGGCATTGAGGAGTGGTGTACGATTGGTGAGCTCTCATCGCTCAGCACTTCGGGAACGCACTTCGAAGAGCTCACTCGATGGGCACTCATCGAAATGGCATTGGAAATCTTTCCAATTTCTCCCTCATATTCCTTGCGTCCCTGCGGACCAGACCGGTGGATCACTCTTTTCGCTTTCAGACCGATTTCGTCACCACTTTTATGATGTTTTGTCTGGTAGCCACGGTCGCCTGTGCTAAAACCTACACAAACTAGACGCGTCGTGCGTCTATGCGAGCCGTCCACGAACCGGTCATATATTTTCACGTACCAAACCGCGATGGGGAAAACCTCCCAAGCACCTTTGTTGGCATGCCATGTCGATTCTTGATGTTTCAATAGCAGTAGACGATGTATATATGCGGGTAGGTGCTTTAAAGATGTTGAATTACAAGTTGTAGTAATGAATTCTATACCAACAACACAATTATTTAGAAAAAATAAATAGATATTACTCAAGTTACAAAACCAACAGTTCTATTTTCTATAGTCGTTCAAGTCATTTTGCTATAATTCAAATAACATTTCATGTTGACTTGTTACATCCATTTCAATACCATTCCATGAACGGTTTGAATGAAACCTCACAACCTGAAATGAAAAAAATCCAATCTGCTTCAAATTGAATTTTATTGCCAAAAAAAACTCAAAAGCCATAAAAGCCACAATACGTCAATTTTATGTTCAATCGACAAATTAACAATGAACCAAATTCCAGATTGAAAATCCAAACCGGAAAAATGCCACACCAAACGGGTTAAGAAAGTGAAGACAAAACAACCAAAATGGACTAACCAACCATTTCCCTCGCCCTTCCCTCACCCGGCCCCGGCCCAAAACCTTCACGCCATCATTTTCCACATGTCACACAGACTTGATAGCAAAAAAAACCCGAAATCCATATGAATGTTCATGAATGGAGCATTAGAATACACCAAAACAAAATAGACTGACAGACTAAAGAATGAATAAGCGGATGTAAGAACACCAGGCGCAATAAAAAGCGACGACCACCACCATTCCAATCATCGATAACTCAACACAAAGCCACAAAACCGTTGACCATTGGAAAATCAATCCTGGCCGACATCCCGGCCCTAGCGAACAGCGGGTAAAGAATCAAATATTTGGCAGTCTGGTAGCGAATTGATATTGCCATCCCTTTACGTCCCTCGTGCATGTACAACACTGAAATTGGCTTCTTTTACTTTCGAAATTGATTTTAACATTCAGGAGTATGGATTTTTAATTTCTTTTTGAACATTTTTCATATACGAGCAGGCCAATAATAATTGTAGCATTATTTACAAAACTTCGTTGTTAAACTCCTGACTCAACCACCACGCGACTATACATGATTCGCGCTTCAAAAACGATTTTCTCGATAATGTAGAGACAAACCACCGACACATGCAGTGGTGTAGCCTGATAACATTATTGCAGCATCGCTGTGCGAGCATACTCATAAATAAATGTTTGCTTCAATTTTACCTCCGATGCGTCCATATGGTTCCCCATCTTCACCCACATGGTTCTGACCCGCACCACACGGTCCCCGAAGGGGTAGCGTAGATACTTTGTGTTTACTTAATTTCCCGTCCCGGAGGCATTTTTGCCATGGAGCCGACAGTACGTGAGTAAACTGTCGAACTGCTTCATTTTGGTGAAAGCTAACGATAATTACACAGCCACCGAGCGATTATGGTAGGCGTAGTGGTTCACTATCCCTTTCTTTCTCTCTCTATACTCTCTCAATCCACTTTAAGATGCTAACGAATTACAATTCTTAAGAACAAAGCATATATCGCCACCGGGAAGTTTCAAGCCTAGCAAGTGCTATGTTTATCTCTGCCAGTTGTTGATGTATGAGAAGTTTAAAAGAGTTTTTTGTTGTAAAAAAAAACACTTAAATTGTTTGTTATGTGGAACAAAAATTTGCCAAAGTAAACAAAATAGTCAGTAATGTTTTAAATAATGTTTCTCAAACGATATTTATTCTTGCGTGCTCTGTCTTCGACACATATTTCAAAACCATTGTTGTATGCTAACATCAATATTTTATAAACCAAAATTAGTTTTAAACCAAAAGCGTTCGAAAACTACCGTTTGGTCTACACTGGTAATCAGTTTTAACGAGTCATTCTGAACCTTCATAAGAAAATTTCTCACACTCTACGTTTCATTTAGCATTTTTTATATGTTTTGATCTTTGATAGCTGCGTCCATCTGGCTGATGAAACGATTTTCCGGATTACAATTTTCATCATCAACAAAACATGGCCCATAAACAGGTAATTAGGCTCGCTAGTTTTGCTTACCATTGGCTAGTGCGTTCGAAGGCTTATACACCATCCTTATAGCCGGCGCATAATCCGATTTAATGCTGCATTACACTGATGGTCCGGTTCTGCAGCAGAACAGTGCAAGTTCTGGCCTCATGTTACACACAGCGTAGTAATAATTTCACCTGGACCTTACTCGCACCAAAACTCATCATATATCAGATGAAAGTTTGCAACCCCCAAACCCTGGCCGGTTCGCTTCGTTTGGCACAGCTTAACTTTCTTCGCTCAAGTTCTTGGCTTCTAATGCGAAAAGGAAACTCTCAATCTTTTTACCAACCGGCCCGGGCCGATAGAACAGCAATATAAAACTTTCGACCATATCTTCTAACTACATCCAACCATTTCCATCATCACGGCTGGAATCGTGTTACACCCATCGTAACTTCAGTGTCATGTGAGGCTTAAATCGTACAGCAATGTATGCAATCCAATCCCGCACAGCTCGAACAGGCACGATAGGAAAAAGAATACTCGTACTCACACACACCTCGGCACGCACAATCACACGGGGCGAAACCGTTTGTTTTCGCTTTATACCATAAGTCACTGGATGCACCTTCATCCAGTGCAAGTTTTGTCCAACTTTTCTACCACACACTTCCATCCCCATTTGAGACTACTTTTTTTCCCGGGCTTTGAAGATTCACGAGAAAACTTTCCAAGCCCACCCGGTGCCGGGTTCGCTTTCTTACGAAGAGAGGCTAGATTCAGCAATCGCACCACCATGAAGCGAAAGCTTGGAAAGCAGCTCAAAATCTTTTACCACTTTCGCAACCAACTGGTACGAGCGTGTTTTTGTTTTATTTCCACACAGAACACCACCAATTCTCAACGCCCAGTTGGCCCAGTTATGTTTCCCTTTTTCGGAGGGCAAACTGAATATTTATGCTGATATGCCTGTTGATGTAGCGGGAATGCTGGCATGGCAAAGGGTTAGAACAACTTTCTTTTTTTTAACCGAGAAAATATGAATTAAACATGTGCATCTGATTGCGTTACTGTAACATGGGACTGTTTTAGTTTTACCAAACGTGACCTCAAGCTGTTCCGATCTTAATCCCAACACAATTTTTGTACCTCACACCTTCCTTCTTCACACCACCGAGCACGAGTATGAGCCTATGGAAGAAAAGGCTTTCCGGTTAGCTTTAAAAACACTCGATGCTTAAAGTTCTTTCAACTACCGGCCACAAGACCCCTCTAATCGACCACACTAGCATCGCTTGTTGCTGTGACTGTGGTGTGCAAAGCTTGCCGGAGGCTACAACTCACACCAAAATCCAATGAGTCCTTGTGGATGCTCTCTTGTCCGAAATACTTCTCTGCAGTCTTTACATACTTCGATCGAAGTCATCAGAGTGTACGAGCGCAGATCTTGACACTCGAACTTCTGCCAGGTTTAGTGTGTGGGTGTATTCTTTGCCCCATCCCCCCCCCTCAACCCTCCTGTGTACCCGTACTCGTGGCTGGTGTGATGATCTCGAGGCGAATTGTCCTTCATGGTAATTCACTGGTACGCACCAGTACGGGAATGGAAGAAGAATCATCACAGTCGATAAGGATTTTCTACTCGTTTGCCTAACACCTTCTTCTTACTCACTTTCCATCCACCATACCGAGTGTACCTCACTTGCGTAACACCGCAGAAGACTTGGGCACTGGTTGAACAAAGCAGAAAAAAACACACCCACACCCTCGGCGGCAACTCATACGGGGATGGGTTTGGCTTGTCTTTCGAGCGAGAAATTACCCCTACGTTGATTGAATGCAAAGAAATTTCCCCCTGGCCGTTGGCCCGGCTGTGAAGCAGAGGCCTAAAAGGCGTAAACCGGTACCCGTACGTGCGTCCCATCCGTCCACCGACATTGCGCCCGCCAACCACAAGACGCGCACTAATATGCATCCTTGTGTTCTTAGGCTCTATCGGTTTGGAGTGCTTGTGTATGCACTGCGGCTGCGGCTGAGGGTGTGTACTACATGTGCATGAAATTGGAAGTGACTCGGTTGTGGATCGGGGGGCCTTCTCTTCTTTTTTCTCCGTCTCCAAGGGACACAAACGGGGTACATCCGGCTCAGAGGCTGTGCACATTCGTTCCGTGAAACGATAAGATCCTTATCCTCGAGGGAAGTTAGGTTGTCTAAAAGCCATATAAAGCAATCGATAGCATGTTCTTGTTATCCCCGCTGTCACGTTGCAGAAAAAGGCTCAGCGTGCCGTGTGAGTGAAATCCTTTTCACATTGTTCTTTCGATAAGTAAGTGGGATAGCTGTAACACGGACGGAGAATTCTGCATTTCTTAAACCATCATCACGGATCGGTTGCTACAAATGATGAGA
>JXXA01006829.1:0-12241 GCA_000956255.1 Anopheles punctulatus
TCGACATCAAATACGCTTGCGAAGCGCCTTACAAACTAGTTAAATATTTTCCATCTTTTACACGTACAAAACGTAGCGTGATCGTGGCGTGGCGGAAATCACCGTACGTAGTACCGATCATACTTCTAGTTATTCACAAAGTTTTCAATGGGGTTTTTCACTTTGTAAATAAAAATAGCACACCGTTTAGTGCTTTACGGTGTAGACTAAACAAACGTTTGCCTGGGGTTTTAGTGCGATCGTTTCAGAGCACTAGTGCGCTGGTACAAACGCCGGCATATTATGCGTTGTTTACAAAACATCCCATCTGAAGGTGGCACTTTTTTCCTCTTCAAATTAATGTATTTCATCTTTTGTTCGCGATGCATAATGTGGTGTGTATAATAGATGCTTCGAGCAAATAGATTCCTATAAGGTTCGATTGCTCACCGCATTTCTAACTGCGGCGGTGTTGGTTGGTAAACATTGCATCCAGTTGCAGGATTATCTGTGTTATTACTTGTGATGCCTTCGTTCCAGCGAAGAGCCTGTGATTCTTGTAATAGAAAAAGTGTTTTCAATGTTCTGGTAGATTCATTTGAAACGTTCACATTTTTCTAAAAATGGAAACGAATGTTTTACTGGTATGCTTAGTGGTAATGAAATGGGAATGGATGGATTTGCAATCGCTTTCAAATCTCGTTTGTAAATAATTCTGTAAAAAATTAAAATGGGCTTTGTTACTGTTTCTAAGGCATAGTAGTATGTTTTTCATACTTGCAGCAAACCGTACGATCATAATGAAAAATAATTCAGCTATCGTGCATGACGCTGTTGATTAGTAGGTCAAACAATTTATTGCATTCGATTCGCACATCCTCATCGCCACGATCAGCTTGTCGCCACTGTCGATAAGACACTCACGATCGTTCCGTGAGCTCTAATCACAAACACGTGAAGAAGTTCGGATGATTTCACGTGCCACTGCATCGTTTCCCTAAGTCGGGCCCACGTTTGAGGCGTGCTGCTTTCGGGTCGCATAGTGATGTTGCGCCCAGCTATTGATCACTAATTTGAAGGCGCTAAAAGAAAATTGGCACATTTATGAACGAAAAGCGCTAAGGTGAGCGGCGCCGAGCCCGAAACGGGGCGTAGAACGGTGAGTGTTTAGTTTGCTCATTTTCGTGTCCCAATCATTGGACGTGCGTGCTAATAAACGCTCGTTTGTCATGAAGGGAAGGGACAATGACGCGATCGGCGTTTCTTGAATGTATTTACATTTATTTAGAGGGTTTTTTTTCTACCAGTCCGGCACGCCAACGATTTAATAACAATTGTTAAGGTGTAGGATGATAGAGGGGGAATAATTTTATGGCACATAATGTTCCAGAGCCGAACAAATCGGGTGTAGATGTGAATGTATCTGGTAATTGAGAACAAATGTAACTAACTACATTTATCGATAATGAAGATCTTTTTTTTAGTTGAATTTAAGCGGCTTTATTGTTCAAACATTCGCGAAGAATGTGCGCACACAACCTGTCCCAGCTGCATCGTGTGTTGGTGAGGTCCAAAGGGTATATTGACTTTATCACGGGCATCACGGTCATTAAAAATCAATATTCTCAAGTGGTCCTTAACGGATGGTGGAAGTTGCTTGTGTGATTACACCGGTGCTTTCTTTTATGCCCACCATAAAATCGGGGAATTCCCTCTCTCTCTCCAGTGCGTTGTTCGGAATCTGCTCGCTATCTCCGTCCCCAAAAATGACCACCACCACCTTTCAGCTGCAAAAAATAAGAAGAAGCACAACACACTCACACCGGTCCCCTGCTATCTGCATTTGCCGCAAATCGGCGGCTTCGGTGGTAGATTTGCGATGCGATGTTATCGTTTTATGGCAGCCCCCTCGCTGGATCGTATAAAGAATCTCTTCGTAAATCATTTCACCGCTTTGGGCACAGCCACAGTCCACCGGGGGTAGGGTTGGAGCCGAACTTTAAGCGACTCCAGAACGATCTCAAGCCCCAACCCTTTCCCGATGGCAACGAGAGGCAAGTGTGAAGTATCGTTGCGAGGGTTCCCTGCCAGGTGTGGGCAACTCGAAGTACCTTCGCAGTAAGCGCAAATCCTCCCCAACCCAGCTTTGGCGCTTATCGAGTGCATTTTTGCTAAAAATAAATTCCAACCCAACACGCCTACCAAGGAGGATGCGAGGCCGTTTTTATCAGATAGCAACTCGCTTTCATTGAGAGATTTAATTCTGTCACTGTTCACATGGCTTATCTAACAAAAACAAAAAAAAACCAAACCAAAACTAGTACGTTTACTCATAGCTTCGAGCACAAACATTTCGCTCGACTCATATGGGATGCGATAAGAATCTAATCCGCGGCTGTAGAGCGCTGCTGTGGTTCGGTGCAGGTGGAAAGATGTTGTTTCTGAACGTGTAACAACCGTCGAGGGGATTGTCTGGTTGTTGCGGGGCAAATTTTGTTGCTTCGTACTAATCAAAAAACGATAGTTCTTTCGGCATTCAGCAATGATTAATTGCTGCTCTTTTCGCAACGACTTAACCACAGCTGGTCGCTCTTCGGCCTATTGCGGCCATAAAGTTGTTTCATATCATCGCCACATCAGGGCGTAAGGTTCTCCGCGATAAGCGACGGGCGGCTCGGTTCGGATGATGATGATAGGTGCGATAAAGTGTGGCGATGGTTCTGGTCGCGATGGTGGCCTAGATAATGCGAGCATCGTTGCGGTCGGTGCTATTTGTGAACGGTTTTCCCTTTCAGCCTAAAGAAATCACGCGGTGTGCCGGGCTTCAAGATTCTGGCGCGTACGCCCAACCGCTTCGAAAGGACATCAACTTCGTCATCATTTCATTGATAAGTGATGGGAGGACACTGTTTCCTCCAACAGCAAAAAAAAGAGAACAGGAAATGATAAACTGTGATAAAGGAAAGAAATATTAATCACCGCACGTCGTCCACCCCGAATCCGGCTACGGGCCTCGAGTTTTGACCTTATTTTTCCGCTTTGCGCCGGTTTTTCATCGGCCGCCCTCACGACGGGTCGCTGCGACGTCCCGTCGGCGGCTTTTAATGGAGTAGTAAAAAAATGTGCATGAAATGCGCTTTATTTTGTTCGCCTGTTCCGCTGTCACGTCCCATTTATACATCGCTCTTTATTAACCGCATCGATATTGGCCAGCCGAGCATCAACTTGTCGTAAATTATGACCGGTTTTTTTTGTTTTTGTTTTTTGGCGAAAAAGATAGACGCCACCGGCGTTTGCTTTTGTTGGAGCTACGCTTCGTGTAGTAATGCGAGGTACGCGTTTTTATATGCTCTCTTATGGTTATGGTTTTCAATAACCAACAGATATCTTTAAAGTCCAGAGTCGGCTGTCACAACCTAGGTCAATGCGTCGCAACATCGAATCGTTTGTTTTGACCGCTTTAAAGACGCTACATTTGTACGCTCCCCGAGTCGGTGATTTCTTATCAAACGGTCGTGTCAGCGCACTTTGTATTATTCATTTGCTTTCCACTTCCGCCGGAAATGGAGCGAATTGAAATCTTAAAACCATCGCCGCAACGCCGCACCTCGCTCCGTATGTATGCGTTTGGTGGTCGTTTAATGTCAACGATGATTGAAGAATGTGGGACGCGAAGGAAGCCCAAGAAACCACGTCAACGTGTCAGCTGCGTCTAGTGGAATCCTGATGTTAACGCAACGCGTTCATCATCATCATCCTGGCTGCCCGCCGCTCCGCGTAAGGATGTGGGAATTAAATTTCGCATTCACCGCACTGGGGTCGTTCACGTGGAAGTGAAGAAGATGCTAAACGCGCACTTCGTCAGGTTTTTGTCAGATGTCGGTTTAAGCGTTTGATTGAGATGTTTTTTTTTCAAAAAAAAAAAGTAATAAAATGTAAAAGGAAAAAGGCGTTGAATTGGGTTGAAAATAGGTCGACTAATCTCACCGTTGCGGACGTGGGAGAATGGGGAATCAAAAGTACTGTCATGTGTCAGTGTATTGAAATGTGCTATTGAAGCGTTCCATCGCATGTGAAAAGACCGTAAAATGGCTCTAAGCGTTGCGGGCCGTTGGAAACAGCAGGCAGGGGGTTACCTAATCATTTATTTATTTTTAGACGCGAATGAATAAGCATCGTTCTTGGAATGTATCTGTTTTGTTTCGATACAAAAACACGCGTTGAATTCTCGCTCGCTGAGTGTCTACTCGAAGGTGATTTTATTAAAATGAGTAGTTCCAGCTGTCGAACAAACTGATTCTGAACGTTCTTTTTATGTTTTGGGTCGTGCAATATTTAATTCATTTATATGTGTTTTGATATTCCAATCTATTGTGGTGTTATTATGTGTAAAAAAAAACTTTCCTATCTGCTTTGATTGTCTCATCACATACTCATGGTTAGTTCTTGAGTATGCCCCTACTTCCTAACCCCACTAAATTCGCTATAATTTACCAACGCGGAAATGGTACCAGACTGTGGTCGAAGTTGAAATTGCGAGCCTTAAAACAATACTTGTTCGAACCATCTCGTCGTATATCTCGTCATGTCAGACGAGAATTATTATAATTAAATCAGAAAATCTAAATTACGGTTACGGTTTCCCTCCACTCGAATCGATTCTACCTGTTCCGTTCCAACGCCTGTGCAGTTCACCGGTAGTAATTGTATACGATAGTCGTCGGTAGCACTTGGCTCACTGGGAGAGGCCAGTAATCCAGTTCGAGTGTGCACATTTCTAATTTCCTACTGCTCTTTCCCTCCATCGTTTCGTTTCATGCTGCTGCTGCTGCTGCTGCTGCTACCACCACCGCCGTGTAGGTACGGAAGAATGTCCAATCCGATCGGTAGTGAATCGCGTCGGACACCAGCTACACAAAGCGCTCAGCGAAAAGGGTATAGCGCTGCTAGTTAATCATGGGATCTCGGAAGATAAGGTAAGCTCAACGAATGCTGCTGAAGTAGGAACCCGTTTGCTTCTCTCAATCGAACGCAATATTTTTTGTGATAATTAAACACCACCAGAAGTAAATCCTTTCTAGCGATTGTAAATCAACAGGAGATAGCAAAGTTTCGCATACTATTTCTCCTGCAAGAGGGGGTCAGATCTTATAAAAACACATCCTGACGCACACGCAGGGAACGCATCAAATGTGATCTTGTCGCTCTTTGATAAGACGCGTACATTCGATCGGACGTCAAGCGAGTTCCTGTCGCCATTATGCACTCCAACGGGTGACACTGGAAGCTTCGCGATAATCTTCGTGACTTTGTGGCCCTACCCGCTGTGCTTCGCCCGATATCTAGCAGTTTCCGGTATCTTAATCCGGTCCGCTTTAAGGAAAGGATTACCGCAACCGCCAAACTGCGTATTTATCAGCGGCGGCGTGGTTCCGCACGGGGCTCTAATCGCGATTGACGTCTGTGTCTTCAATTAACACGAATTTCCGCACGACCGCTAACCAAGCGTGGTGGCGGACCGGACATGACCGGGGTGTGAAGTGCAAACTGAAGAAGAAAACAAGCGCCACGAACTGTTGTTTGGGTGTTGCTTTGTTCGGTGTTGCGTGTACGTCCGATTGTGTAGGATTGTTCGTAAAACCTCTCCCCCTTCTAAATGGAATTCGGACCACGATTTCCTTCCTGAGCGGCGGTCCGCGACTTCCCTTAAATCGTACGCTTGGCGTTGGGACCTTTTTACTGTTGGTAAACAATCCACTGGTATTAGAGAAAAAAGGGAAGTGGAAGGAAGACGGGGTTTTTGAAGTAGGTTTTCCGGACGGTACGGACGGAGTAGGAGATGAAGCTAGTGATGAAGTAGTGTAAAAAAAAAAGAAACGGGTTGATCATAATTCATCATAACGACAACACCGTCAGGGAGGAAAGGGTTTCGGAAGCCCGCTCGGAAGACCATGATGGGAGGGCATGTTGTCGGTTTTTGTTTATGCGCCACCGGTCTAGACGATAAACACCGTGTTGCAGCGTCTGCCGAGCGTCTGGAATAAACGAAACGATGAACCTGCCAGCTACGACTGTGCTGTTGGTGGTGCGTCACAGGTTGTGATTCCGGAATCACTTTCTTTATTTGCTTGGACTTCGCCAACGGCGGAGACGACATTGAACTTGCTCTTTTGGGGTGGGCGAATAACATTATCCATAATGAGGCAAGGCGGGTGCCGTGCGAGGCGAGCCCGGATGGGGGAGGGGGGGAGTGTTTTCGGAAAGATAACGATCGGCTTTTAAGCGCCGAGTGTTTACGCCGTAGTAATGCGCTTACCCTCGTGTAAGGACGGTTTGATGGATGCATCGACCGCCTTGGGATTTACTTCACGAGCAAGGTTGAGATAGATAACCATCATGTGTCGAAAGGGCAGGGTGAGGTACGCTTCCGTCACTGTGAAATGTTTATTTTGGAGTCCATTCAAGCCGCTCTAAGATTGCGCGAATGACAAAAGAAACTCGACAAAAGGGGCAAGATGGCGTGATGTAGCGTTTGCAAGCAATGATGAATTTCTTTCTTCGATGAAAGCGAATCAGAGCTTAGTACCAATTTATGTTGTCCAATTAGCTCCTGACACGAGTAGGGTGAAGTTGTTTGTTCTCCCTCCACCAGAATGTGACCTTTAATCTCGTTGTTTGTTTCTGTGTATGTACGTGTGCGACGTTACCAGTTTTGTTTGACCAGCGAATTTCGATGTTAATGGAGATTTTGGTTTCAAACATCGATCCACTCCAAACGGGTGGGGATGTGAAACGCAGAAACTGCATTCACACACTACCTCAGTAGCGCGCAGACACCGTTTTCGGTCTATTTAAACACGCGACACTTAACGTTAAACTGCAACCCCGTTTCGTCGCCATCGTCGTCGGTTGCTTTGATGTTAAATGTTCTCAGCACATTTTACGATGAAGCGCTTTTGTCGCCATTATTGATGGGGAGGAGGGGCGTGCGCTTCCGTGGACTCGCGTGATTAGGTGAAGTAGAAAATTTTAATTTCAAAACATTCCTCCCAAATACACCACCATCCTTTGCATGTCGCTGATCTGATGGCATTCACGCCGTTTCGGATTGTACATCTGGCTTTAATGGTTGGATGTTTCGTGTGCTCACTGTAGATGATGGAAGATGGCGATGCAGGATTCGTAGGTAAGCGGAGATGAAGAGTGCCCAAACCCGTCAAGAGCACGTGGGACAAATGACGCATCATTTTAACAAAGATCTCAGGTTGGGATTAGTAGCGAGGAACGAGTGAGTCGGTGGTTGATGGTGTGCGCCGTAACACAAATTAAAGCTGTTTGTTTAACAACAAAACCAGAAGCTTCGGTGGAAGTAGATTAGGAGAGTGGTAGGGATGAGGACGCAAACCCTGTACTGGCGCTGAAGCTCGTCGACAAATGCGTGTCAATTTCGCGTGAGTAAATGATGAACGATAAACCGATGTCGAGGATGGATGTGTGTGACGGTCCCGGTTTTGCGAGCGACGAGACCAAAACTTTATTGCTTTACGATCCACCAAATTGCGAGGGAATTAGTATCACAAACAAGTAAACGATAGTCACCGCACAGCCCAGCCCAGTCCAGCCCAGCCCGGGCCGAAACATTGTCACGGCGTCATGGCGACCGGTCATTTAACGATCGTAATCGTAAGGACCTGGTGCGCTAGTTGTCTCCCGTGAGGGGTTTTTGTGTGCCGTTGTCACGCTGGGAAGATTTAAATACTGCCCGAAATTGCCGATAGAGACGGTCGTTCGGTGGGGTGGGTTCGTTGAACTCCTTTTTTGGGAAAGTTTTGTTTTGTGACCGACGGACCGATAATAAGTGAAATATTTTTATGATGAAAACGCGACTGCGGCAGTAAATATTGATAACTTATTTACTACTACCTTCGTCTTCACTCATTCTTTCTTTATCTTTTTTTTCTCTCTCGGCGCCTTCTACAGATGAAGCAGGTGTACGGCCATCTGGACGACTTTTGCAAACTTTCCGACGGTACGAAGGAAACCTACCTGCGCAAGGGTGAAACCAACCACGGTTACATCAAACCCGGCCAGGAACGTTTCGACGGCAAGTCGAAGGATCTCCGGCACACGTTCAACATCTGCACACTAAAGCCGGAGGGTGCACTGCCAGACGAACCGCTACCCGGCTTCCGGGACCACGTATCGGACTTGGCGACGGATTTCAAGCGGTTGTCGGCGCTACTCCTCCAGGCACTGGCCGTCGGTATGGAGTTACCGTACGGGTACTTTCTCGAGAAGCATCGCCACATTTTGGACGGTGAGAGCGAAAACCAGTCCACATTCCGGTTGCTCTACTATCCGCCGCTGATCGAGGACGACGGCAAGAACGAGCTGCTGCGCGGGACGTGCAAGTACAGCCAGCAGCGCTGTACGAAGGACGAGATCGACCTTTCCCTGCCCGAGGACTACCGTGCGAAGGTACGCGAACAGCAGGAACTGGAGGAACAGGAGCTGCAGCAGCAACAGCAGCTAGTGACCCGGTGTGGAGCGCACTGTGATTACGGCACCTTCACCCTGCTCGCCCAGGACTCCGAGGGCGGGCTGGAGGTGAAACTGCCCGGGACGGATCGGTGGAAGCGGGTCGGCCATCTACCGGGTGCCATTTTGATCAATGCCGGCGAACTCCTCTCCACGTGGACGGGGGACAAGATTTGCGCCCTGCAGCACCGGGTGATCATTCCGCAGGAGGAAACGATCCGTACGCGCGGCCGTCATTCGTTGGCGTTTTTCGTCCATCCAGGTAAAGGGTTTGGTGAGGGTGAAGTGTGCAAATGGGAAACCGAGTTATTAATATTGTTTTTATACCAACTGCAGACAATTGCATCTCGATCGCACCGATCGATCTGCCCACGTCCAGCTCCTCCAATTCACTCGATTCCGAGGAGAAAAAGACCAAAGGACGAAAGAAGTCCTTTAAAACTGCCAAGTCCAAGTGAGTTTACGACGCTTCTACGATGATTAGGTGGAACAAAATGTGTGCTTGACAAATTACCACCACAATTTGTGCAATCTGCACCACCAATCGTTTTAGCCATTAACTTTTGCCTTCAATTTGTTGGTGATTATTTGGCGGAAATAATTTACAATCGTTTTCGTGGTTGTTACTGCTTGCAGGATCTACAACGCGTACCAACACGTGCAACGACGCTTCAAGGAAACGTACGCATCGTAGCCATCCCCAACTGGTCGTGACAGGAGTCGGCCTCTAAGCGGTGCAGTATTCATACTTGCTGCACAGGAGAAAAGCTTAGTTAAGCCGTCTAAATGATACGGATCCAACCGTCCTCCGACTCCCTTACCCCATGCATACGATGGACGTGAGCCTTCATCGGTGCTGTATTTATGAGACTTAGGCACAATTTATTCCACCAATCAACTTCCATCCTACTGGTGTACTTTTTTTAACGAAATAATATAAAACGACACACAAACAACCGAACTTACCTGCTTACCTTTTGCCTTACCTGTTTAAAGAAAATTACCATCATCACCTGGTACACAACGCTAGCAACAGTTCCCAAACGACTCTCTCGAGGGTAATCTAGTCCGAATAATTAGGAAAGGAATTCGCGTCATTATACGACCTACGCCAAGCTACCACAATTTGAGGCCTCCATTCAGCAACTGCTTATGATTCTCACGAGACGAAGAAGCGCCGTGCATAATTAGACACATCCAAACGCCGCATTGTGGACGAGATAAGACGTCGGGCGGGTGTGTTGAATGAAGCTCAACGGAAGTATTCGAAGAAGAAAATGCGCAGTGCAATAAAAGCTTCGTAACTTCGCCGTGTGATACCCCGATAGCGTGATAAACGGCTGGAGTCCACTTTCCAGGAATGCTTTGTTTACGCGAACGATTTGTCTCGTGCGCCCGGAAGATTGATGAAATCGTGCAGCGTGTCATGGCGGGAAATGAAGCTATAAAAGTGGTGACTTTTTAGCTGCTCGGTGACGCACAATCACGATAGCGGGACATTGATGCGCCCCGATTATTATGGGAACGGATTACTCACGTTCCTCTGGTGCGAAAGTTGTCCGTGTTATCGGCATTCTCAGCACAGCACAATATTCGCATCAAGTTCGTGTAATTTGAGTGTGGTTTTATCGCTTTTCTCAACCAAATCCACTTCCGTGCTCCCAGACCACCGACAGTACACAAACACGGTTATGAATCTTCAACCATGACAATCATGATCTGTATTTAGTGTGTGTGTTTTTTTTAATATATATTCTGGACAAATTTTACACATAAAACCTTCAGCATTCTATTCTACAGTTTCTTTGTGTACGTGTACGTGTGTATAAATAGTTTCGAATGTACAATACAGCGTGGAATACTTTGTATCCGCTCGCGCTCCCGCCTTCCCTTGCCGTTCACAGTTCCAGTTCCCATTTGCCCAGAGCACCACTTGCACCAATTGCACGCAGAAAAATAAAGCATTCCGACGTTCATAACGTCTCCTGCACATCCCTGCCTTTCGGAGGAGTAAATGCACTACGTTCCTATTCCGCACAGTTTACAACTGTTGCTTCCTCTGCTATCCCCGTTGGAGTTTCCATCCCCCCACCCCATCCCCTGCTTGCGAGCTAAATATCACATTCCATTGTACCGACGGACGGTGCCATGCACGCCGTCGGTGATTCCTTTCCATTACCTTCCACCTGCATCCACTCGGTTTCGTGCGCGTCGCGATCGATGTGGGCCGTGCGGTTGCGCTGATGATCGGCTGGATCTAGCGGTACGGTGCCGGTGGCCACGATCACCACCACCGCCGTGGCCGAAGCAGCGGCCGTTGTGCGTAGCTGTCGTGAGGGCCGCCGTGGCGGCTTTCAGTAGCGAAAATTGATTATTGTCATTGCTTCGGTGTTGTACCCCGTTGTCATCGTCGTCCGGTGGTGGTTGGGTGTCGTCCGTCGGTAGTTCCTCCTTGGTCGTCGGGATGGTGGCAGTGAGGCAGTGACCATGGCCTACGTACCCACCGCGGTAGCGATGAAAATCGAGCCGAGCGCGATACGAGTGACGCGAACCCTTAAACCTAACTCTATCCTTAATCCTATGGAAACCGTTACTGTTTGGCAGTGGTTGTTGCAGTTGTTGCGGTTGAGGTTCTGATGTGTTATTGCTGCGCTTGCCGGCAACGTCTCCCTCACCGATCGCTTCCTGCTTCTCTTCCTCCTCCTCTTCCTCGACCTCTTCCGCGATCTTGTGGCCGTTTTCGTGCACCGAGCTGACGGGCGTAGGTTTTCGTTCCTGTTTTCCTCCGTCCACGGTGTTGCCAGTCGTGCCGGCCGGACACGGAACGGCACGTATCGATATGATGCTGCTACTGTGGCGCCTCATGCTGGCACCTTGCCCGGGGTGCCACTGTTCGCTGACCGGGGGCTGCTGAAATTGTACCGTCGGCCGTCGGATGCTGTTGCTGCTGTTGGTACTGTCCTCGCGCAAACTTTTCCGCTGGCTCGAGCTCGTACCGTGCGAGCTGCTCAAGTTGGTGGACCCGGTGTGGAACGTGCCGCCACCCTTCCGCGCCCCGCTCGAGATGCTGTCCGATCGTACGATCTTGCCGCAGCCGAGCAGCTGCAGGAATCCGTTCCGGAACTTCGACGACATCAGGTTGTACAGTATCGGGTTGATGGCCGAGTTCATGTACAGCATGATGCGGCAGAAGTAGAGCAGGATGTAGAACCGCTCGATACCGATCGATACGATCGCCTCGCTCGGCACGATGATGATCCAGAGCGTGAGGGCCCGGAACGGCAGCAGGCACACGAAGAAACTCACCACGACCGCACCGAGCATGAAGATCACCTGCTTCCGGTACTTGTACACATTCCCCCGGCTACCGTTCGACGCGCTGGACATGATGATCGTCGGGTTGTCCATCAGATTCTTCGCGATCACCGAGTACAGCACGACCAGTATCAGCAGCGGCACGATGAAGAACAGCACGATGCTGCCGACGAAGAAAGACGCCGGCCAGAAGCTATCCACCGGTGACAGGCAGGCCGCCACCATGTTACCATCGATGTACTCCACGTACTCGTATGAGGAAATCATCAGGATCGGACTGTGCATGAGATCAGAAGGAGGAGAAGATAGCAAAACAAAGCGAATCAATAGAAAGGTATTAAAAAATCATACCCTTGATGAAAAGTACTTTCTTATTGCTGCCGACCATAAAACTGAGCGTTGAATGATA
>JXXA01006835.1:0-14383 GCA_000956255.1 Anopheles punctulatus
GTGGGCTTTCCTGCAGAAAACAGAAACAAATAAAACAAAAACAAAAACAACAAAAAAAACAAAAAACAAAAACCGGCCCACCGGGCGGATCATTGATGGAAAAATACCGGTGATCCCGTGATTTACGGTTATAGTCCATTGGCCCCTGGTACCGACCGGTGTGACCGTGGCGAACGGTAAAGCCGTACGTCAATGAATCGGGCCGGAGGGTGTGCAGCACGCCGGCGAAGCGCTTTTCGGTTGGTGCCTGCGTTCTACGCCGCTTTCATTACCTGTTGCCTGGCGCTGGCCCTCACTTGCTGCAGGCAAGTTACGCGCAAACTGAAGCGAAGGATGCTGGTCGGATCGTTTGGTTGCTGTGGTTTTGCATAGTCTGCCCTCGAGGGACCGTAACGAGCATCCCATCGCACTGCTCAGTCATTTTCTCTGGGGGGGGGAGCAGTTGTCCACTTTTTTCGGTTCGAGCTGCACTTTCCTGACGTCCCATCATCTTTGAACACAGCGGAGATACATTGGGAGAGGAAACAATCAAGGAGAACACTGTGCATAACAATGATCCTGAAGTCAAACTGCCCGGGAGTTGCCCGGGATGGTCGTAGCTAGCACGTTGAACGTAAAAGCTAGCAACTGATTTAAAAACCCCAACGTTCTAAATCAACGTCCAACACAAAGCGCCCGAAAATACCTCCAGAGCGACGTAGTTGTATAATCTGCATCTTCATGCATCTTTCAGGATGAGCCGTTGGCATCCATTAAAACTAGACAGTCAACCAAATTTAACATCCAATACCAGCTCTCATTCACACCGGGGCTCGGGTAACTATTTGATCGTGCCTTCGAAAGCCCTGCTCTAGGCACACCGTCTCCGCAAGCAGCGATTCGCAGCCACTATTTCCCAACGGAGTACACGCTTCGCGCACGTCGTTTTCCCGATGGCCATCTTGGGCCATCAAGCTCCGCACCCGTTGGCGATTGATCGTCAACATACCCTATCGTTTGCTCCCGATCTGAGGGAAGTTGAGCCGAGTACTCCCCGCAGGGGACAACTCGCAGCAAGCAAACAACTTTCATTCGCTTAGGCGTCAACATATCTGTGCGGCTCGGGAGCAGGGCGCTTGCATCTCCAACGTCTTTGGCTTTTATTTTAATTTTTTTGTTGTTGTTGTTTTTGCTCCTTTTGTTATCGCTGATCTGCCGCTGACCGGGGGTTGAGTGTTTATTTTGTGTTTACTGTTATTTTGGTCTTGTTTTCCAATAATACACGAGCTCGACGAATTGGGCAATCGATTCGCCAATTTTGCATTTTTGTTTTCTTCGCTTCGCCTCGCGTCTTGAAGTATTTGAATGTTGTGCGCAATATCGCTTTCCAGCCTTAACGCCCAACCCTACTCCAAGGTTTTCTAATTTAAGCGAGGCGCAATTTTCCACCATGCGAGCGCGATTTTTTAAAATTTTTTTTTGGTTGGTTTTGTTTTGGCGCTTGCTGCGAGCTGGAGTATGGCAATCGCCTACCGCTTCTTGTGCTGCTTCTGACGACGCTTCATATACTTTCCCGAGCCTCGTGCACACAAACCTTTCTTTTTTGTTCGTGCGAGCGCCGGAGCTCGGTGGCGCCTTCAGGCCTTCAAACTTCAAATCGAACGGAATGTGAATTTCTGCGAATGCAGATCCGGAGCGGCTAGGATGTGGGCTTGAGGTGGGTGGAGGGGGCATGGAGAGGCACGGGTGGCTCGGGTTGCGCTTTTATATAACTGTAGCCGCAGTTTTGTTTCTGTCTCCTCTGTTCGGCTTGACCTGGATGTTCGGTCAAGGATTTGAGGGCGAAAGAGAGTCTTCGGTGAATATATTTGGAAAAAAACTAGCTGCAATTTTAATGGCTTACGAGAGAGAGAAAGCGATAGAGAAAGAGAGAGAGATAATATTCCAGATGATTCTAGAAAATACTTTACATGAAGTTTAATGAAAAAATAATTGAACTGTTGTTTTTTTTTTTAGTGCCATAATTTTTCACGCTCAATCTATATTTTTTCCTTTGGTGAAACCAAAGTTTTATTTCACTGCAGTATCTTCACTTTTTACGATTTTATCGGCTCGATTTTTTATTGGAAATCGCACAGATTTTGGCACAAACTGCAAAATTTGCATACGAAACCCAAAAAAACCGAACCTCGCTCGACTCAAGCACGCTTCAGTTATTTTTTTTTTTTTGTTGCATTAAACTGCTGACTCCCCCTGTCAAATTTGGCGATTGGGCCAAAATCTGTTTTAGATACAGGTCGTTACAATACAATACGGATCGTAATGTCACCGTGGGAACGACAAGCTAATGTTTACATTTGGTGTTCTTTCTGTTGTGTGGTGGTGCTTCAACCTCTATATTAAAAAAAAGATCTTGGATCGGGCGATCGCTTCGTTCACCTTATCTTTTTTATCGCTCTCTCTCTTTATCCATCTATCTTTCACCAGTCAAAATGCGCTTTATTTTGCAAGAACTGGCGTAAGACTATGTGAATGTAAAATCAATTCTAAATGATGAAACTTAACGATCATTTCAGAAAAGAAATAAAATAGGTTCTGGGAGGCTACGTAAATAATGAAATGAATTAAGACTATATAGAAGAGAGGCAAAAATGAGACAATAAACGATCCGAGTATGATTTTGTTTAACGTATAGACCACAATAGAGGTGTAGAGCGTCAAGTTTTATGAGGAAGTTTGCGCGTATTTAAACCCTGTATTATGGACAGCGTCTTGCTACTTGTCCGATATTTTGAGAAGAAGACATAAAGCAACACCGACACGGTGACGAGCGGGAACGTTGGTCGTCCAGGAAGCGCACGCTGATTCAAAGCCGCGACCCGACCAACAGTGCAATTATTGGGCTCAATTCCTTCAGGCCGGACGCGGGCAGAAACACAGGACGCCCGCCGAGCTAACTGCTGGCAATGAACAATTTAGAGCATTCTCTGACCCTATTAACGGCGCCACGCGCAATGTCACATCCTGCGGCGCGCAGCAGCAGGACGCATCGGACGGTTTCACGACGCCCCACCGTTTCAGCGAATGAACCCGATGGTCAAACTTATTGACAGTAGTGGCTTACGCAACGGTGCAGCCCGCTTTCCGCGTACGAAAACGCATCCATCCGGGTTGCGCCGAATGCATGCGCTCGCTGCACCGAGCAAAACAACCAGCGCGCCTGGCCCGCGACGAAACCTGACCTGACACCCTTTTATGAATTCAGGCCATCAATTTTCAATATCAAAAAATCAATTCCCGGCCGAGGCCGCCGAGGCGACGCGGCTCAGCACGCGCTCGACGCTGACGCGTTCCGCTGCTGCACTCTTCCGGGAGCGGGTTGCTTCCAGAGCCAGAGCGACGCGCAAACGACGCGTACGGGCTCGCTTGCCCGATTCCGAATCGTTTGCCGCAGCACGGAAATGCGCTTCGACAGCATGGAATTTGTGCGACCGATGCGGGGATGAAAGTTTCTACACTCGCGCGCACGATCTCCTACTTTCTGCATAACCCTCCACGTCCGGCTCCGGAGCACACGGTTACGTAAGGGCGCTCCACGGTGGTACAGCTTCGCGGCAAAAACCGAATTCTCGCTTTCCGCCCGGACAAAGCACGCCTTCGCCCAGTGCAGCGTACATCTTCCGTTCCGTGCTGCAGCTAGCTAGCTCGAGCTACCTGTTTTGTGTGCTGATGGTTTGTTTGTTTGTTTCCTTTTCATTTTTGTTCCCCGCGAAAGCGCCTCCAGTGCGACCAACCAGGCGCGGCCAGGAAAAAAAAACAAACAGGCGAGTGGCAGGAAGCACGGGCACGAAAAGAACGGTACCACATTTTAGGCATTTTTGTTTCGGCGCTTAAGGAATTGGATCATTGCATTCCAGAAAACCACTTTCACGGCGTGCGAAAACAGAAAGAAAGGAAGGCGAATAAAACTGTACGGCCACCGGGACCCGGCCCGGACGGTGCTAAGTAGGTCCTGGGGAATCGCTGCGGGTGCGGGTGCGTGGAGGTGGGCGGTGACCGTGTGCGAGAGCATTACCCCCGGCGATCGGAGGGCAAAGTAAAAGGAGTTGGAGCAGATGGAGCCCAAACGCGAACGAGAGGAAACGAGAAAACACAAGGGGAAAAGCAGGCCGACAAAAAAAAAGCGACGACGAGTCGTGTGCTTAAACTCAGTTGAAATTTTCTTCACTAGATTTATTTTATACAAATTGCTGAGCAATAATGTGCTGCGTTGAAAGCAACACAGCAAACGACAGGTCGATGCAAGCAATCGCAAAATAGAACGGAAGCGAATGGTGAGAAGAAAAAAAATCGTTTGAATTATTTAAACGATAAAAAACGGCGCGCTGGGATCAAAAGTTGGCCTAACCTGGGAGACCCAAGGCATCGGTTCAGCGTGTGACGCAACCACGCTGAAAAAAAACCAATCAACCTCACCGGCAGCAGTGGGCAAACAACGAGAGCAGCGGCGGAAGAAAGTGAGTGACACCGAACTGATGTTCGCTTCTGCTGCCCTCACCGCCACGAGCGTTCTCGAGCGGACAAGATGGCAGCGAGAAAGCGATCGGAGCTTGCGCTCCGGTGCGGGGATTTCGATAGTCGCTTTTCAGAACGTGCGAACAGGTAGCAGATTCTGCGATGGCGAACACTCGACGCTGCCAATGTGTTTGACGAAGGTACGAAGATATGGGAGCGTTGCACACCGAATCGTCGCTTGAAAGTTGCCTCCGCTTTTGCTCGTGTTTGCTGCAGCAACTCCGACCAGCGTTTACCGTTACGCTAGCTAGCAAGTGACGCCGAACGGACGTGGTTTATCAGAACGTTCCAAACGGGGAAAAGTGTTCGAAGACTGGCCGTTTCTTTTTTTTGTGAGGATTGTTGTGTGACGCATAACTTCTGGCCGATGGCAACACGCATTTTCTACCTACTTTCATCGTTACAGATCCAAAACGAGCAGAATAGGATAATGGTTTGTTGTTTTTTACTTTCGTCCATACTTGTACTAGGACTTTCCACAGTGTAGTCCATACGTGTACGAAGTTATCAAAAGAAGTGTGACAAAATGAGCGGGAATCTCACCATTCCCAGTAACTTCGATTTTGAACGAACCCTCCCGTCAATCCACCGTGAACATTTCGCCTTCATTATGAGAGGTTAGAAAATCTTCATCGAAACAAAAGAAGACTGTTTGGATGTACTTTTTGGACAGCTAACTCGTGAGTCAATGATTCCCCTCACGGAACGTACTGTAGTACGGCGAAAAGTGCGCAGCTCGAGTATGGAAATGTCCCTTCAAGCTAAGTGCTTTTCCCTGATTAGAAGCCCAGCTGCCTGTTGCGAGTTTGCATCCGTAGCAGAAGCTTCCTGTCTGCACAGCGAGCCGAGGTCCTCACAGCAGCGATCCGACAGACATCGAGCCAGTCTTAAGCATCCAAGGCACGTTCAACCGCGCTACTTCTGTGACACTATCGCTTCACACCGCCGGACCCGCCCGGATCACGGGCCCGGTTTGACAGTCATTGTCAAGGGTACCGGACCGGCCGGTCGTCCGCGGGCGGACCCGGTTATATAACTCCCTGCTCCTGGGATTGATTGATTGATTTTTGCAGGAAACAAAAAAAAATAAAAGCGCGCGGCTGATTAGAATATATTTTGCGTTAAACCGGTTTGCCCCCTCCTCCTCGGCACGCATGCGTCCGCGCGGGAGATTCGGTGTGCGTGTGTGTGCTTTTTTTTTTGGCGGAGCCGCGAGCTGCTGTTTCGTCACCTGTCACCTGAGCGGGCTGCCGGAGCAGACAGTTCGTCGAGGTGCCGAACGCGACCTGGCGCAAAAATTGCGCACGCACGCGCGCGGCCGGGAAGCACGGGAGGAAGGTCATGTTCGGATGCTTTCGGCGGGCGAACGGTGTGGAGGTGTGTCTCGGAACGTGTGCGCCGTTTTCTTCATCTTCTTCAGCGGGTTTAAAAGGTTTTTTTTTGCTTTTTTTCGTTAGCTTTACCCGGGCCTGTGACCGGTTTGTGTGTGAGCAAAGGAACACCGGCTGATGTGTTCGACAAGTAATGAGACTGAATGCGTCACACGGGCCTGTACCGGCCCTGTCTAGATCCACACACACACACACACACGCGCGCACGCGAGTCCACGATAGCTGAAACTATCCTCGTCTCATCGCCTTCGAGCTGCCTACGGCACCGACTTCCTGAGGTGCCAACGGGCAAGGTTTTTTCTTCTTCTTCTTTTCGTCGGACCAGCTTCCCCGTACCGGAGACAAAAAGGAGAACTTCCAAATCCGAAGCCAAAAATGCCTATCGATTTCGGTTTCGATTTGATTTCTTCTTCCTCGCCGTTTTTTTTTTGGGGGGGTTTTTTTTTTACTCTGCCAGCCAGCTAGCGTCTCCGAAGGTTAGAGCCGCGAGCCGCGTGTTGGCGTGCGGCGGGGTGCTGCGAAAATGGCAGAGAAAAAGAGTGGCGGTGCAGCGGGCAAGGGCACCCTCGTGGTGCGCTCCGGGGCAGGTTTCTAGCTCTTCCTGCCCCGGCACCAGCTGCCAGGTTGGATCAATCAAACCAGTTTCTGGCACTGGGCCCGAAGAGCTGTGGCTAGTATCGAGAACTTGCGATCAGCGCTCCGTCTAGTGAGCGGAAAGACGAGTAACAGGTACTCGGCGTAGAAAGACTTGGTGGGCTCACGTCCGCTGAAGTAGAGCCACCAACAGCTGCTCGGCAACCCAACAGCCTGACGTCAAGCGCAACCGGGACGACGCACACCCACGCTATGTCCGCTCTCGCGAGTGCTCTATGGGTCGGTTCAGCAAAAGCACGTTCGTTTGGAGCGTTAGACATTAGCGCCCGAGATGCTAGACATTCGAGTGTCCCGAAAGTACGGTCTAAGCTCCTGCTCTAAACCCCTTTGACCCCACGAGCCCTCGTACGATCGGGTCTCGCCTTATCAATGAAAGAGAAATTGTTAATGCTTTCACGCGGTGCGCTCTAATTTAGTCTCGGCGGTGCGGCTAGCATTAGTTATCATAATGCATCGAAAGTGCTCATTTTGTTGTTTCGTTTCTTACATTCGAAGCAAAACCAAAAAAAAAAGAAGCCTAAAGTAAGGTTACAATCGCACCCGGTTGGGGTGGTCGTAGTTGGTCGTACTTGATTTTTTTTTGGTGCATCGATGCGTTTATGTTCCAGCGCTCTCGCCCAGTCACGAGTCGTTAATTTCTCCCTTTTTTAATCTCGGCTTTTGTTTTTTACTCTTCTCGGGCTTACGGGTTCAGTCTTAGCGCGCGGATATTTAGCCACCGAAGGGTTAGCAAGAATAGCTGAGCGCGTCCGGTGCGTCATGGTTGGCGGGATGCGAACCGTGACGGGGGAGGGGGGGAGGGTTGGGGGACCGAAACCGGAAGCAAAGCACGCCGCGCACGCTGACGTCAAATGGTGCTCCGGCGCCCGGAAGACGAGCCCGTTGTTTGGACTTAGCGCTGTTGCTAAGGACGTTCGCTGCTGGCGGTATCCCGTGGGTGCGCCTGCAGGAGCGCAAGGGTCTCTGGTTACGCAATGTGCCGGGATCGGGGTTTTTTTTGTTTTTTTTTTTTGCAACTTGATCGCCGTCATGTGCGGCGAAACTGCTGCACTCAGCCGAAAGGCGTACCACTCTTCCGGGGAATGTTCGATCCGGTTTCGTTTCGGCGGGAGTTCCTCGCCTCGCCAGCACGAATGGGATTGTCTCTTTGCGCCCGCCGAGATCGTTAATCGCTGACGCACACGCACGCAGCGAATATCTGGGTAGGTAGCTGGTAAGCCAACACCTTTCCGTGCGTCAGCAGAGACAGAACGTTCGGTGCGGCAGAGCGACCGTGGAGCGTTGGTGTGGGGCAGTGCCGGAGGTCGCCACTTGCGCCGTGCTTCGCGGAAGCACACCCATATCGCGAACGGCTCCCGTAAAAGCGCTCCTTTCGGCGTCGGGGACTCCCACGGCGGCAGCCGCCGCAGTGTCCTACATACGGGCGGCTTGTACTTGGACGCCGCCAATCGTAATTGATTGACCAATTGCGGAAAGGTCATGATCAAGGGAAATTGAAATCCTATACCCGGGCTACATCCCGCACGCACGCCGCCCTCCTCCTCCACCACCTCCTCCTCCTCCTCCTCCTCCTACTGCTTGTAACAGGCAGGCAGTGGACGCGACCGGTCGACGCGGCAACCCTGCCACTCCAAATCCAACGCGAAGAGACGCTGTTGGCGGTTTACGCTCAGGGCCGCCGCCGCGCAACTAATGCGTCCGCAAGCGTCCCGTCCGCCATCGCGCCCTCGGCGCTAGAGTATCGCTGCACCGGACAAGCGAAACCAGGAAATGCAGCGCTAACGCCGGTCGGTCAATATTTCAATGGTACCGGAGCGCTCCGGTTGACGAAACCGGCCCAGCCTTACGTCAGCCAAAATGGCGGTGCGACCCTCACGCTCGCTAGGACCGTCCTACCCGCCGCCCGGTACGCTGGCACAATCGTACGAGAAAGGGCAAAAGCAGCCAGCGGTGCAAAGTTTGCGATGCGATCGTCTGCAGTTTAGCGCGCAAAATCCGCTAACGCCAGCAGCAGCAGCGCCGCACTTGGTCCAGCGTTCCGCCGGTGTTCGATTTCGAAGATATTTGCAAACGCTCTATTTTATTTCACTTTTTTATTTTTTTTGTTACGTTCCTTCGCCAGGTCCATCGGCACAGGGCGGAATCAGTGTTGACTTCTGTCGACACGTTTCTAGCTGCCGTGGTCCAGGCGACTTCCCATCCCCTTCTTCCCATCCCATGGCCCGGAAAGCTGGACCTGATGTTTTGGAATGTCTGTGCAGTACGAGCTCTACTTACCTTTCTCTGCTGATGATGTACCTGATGCGTAACCTTAACGATCGGGAAGGGGTTTTTTTTACGCTCGTTCGAATCACCTGCGCCGATAAACGATTTCACAAAAGATTGGTATCATCCAACAACAAAAAAAAAAAAATAAAAGAAATAGAGGCTACCGAACGCAACGCGCCTCACCAGTGTCGGATGTCAAGCGGACGCGTCTAGAGCCTAGACCAGAGGGCAGCAGCGGCGCGACACTGAGGGCTCAAAACAAACACAGCGAACGGAAAGAAGAAAAAAAGGAGAAGAAGAAAGCCCCCTCTAACTACACTTGTTCACGGCAGGACCAACGGCGCGGCACTGAGCGGACCGCCGCTGCCCAGCGTACCACCGTGCGTTCGCGTCTAAGCACGTCCCGAAAATTCGTACCAGGCGGTTCCGGTTCGGCTAATCGCGCTCCTTCGCACCCTTTTATCGGCCAGTTTCCTTCCCATGCGTTTGCTCGCTGCTTCCCCTTTCTCCGGCGCGCGCCTCGTGGGCCTTTTAATTACACGCTCACGTTCGGTTGCTTGTGGGTGTGCGGCTTAGAGGCTGTGTGTGAGTGCTTTTTTTTTGTTTTTTAGATTCTAACCGCAACAGGTAACTAATTCTCTGCTCGAAATCAAACCAGCGGAAGCTACGCGCGAGGAGCCGAGCCGAGAAAAGAGATAAAACCCACGCGAAGAGGAAGCAGGATGAAGGTTGCACTGGTGCGGCTTAGAAGCCTCCGCACAGGAAGGGAGCGTTAATTGGAAGGACCTAGAAGGCTCGCTATCATGTGCGCGCCGTATAGAAAGGCCGATTGCGATTGCCTGCATGACTGAAGGCTTCTTTAGAGGCAGTACTACTGACGAGCGTTAACAGCCCGCAGCTCCCGGGTCGGCTTGCCAAAGGCTCTGGACAACATCGGCAGCTGATCCGTATCGGTCGCCTACCGCATTTCTCTCCCGGCATTCGCCTCACCATGCCAAAGGTGAGGCTGCGCTCGCAGACAGTGCCGGCAAGGTCGCTGTATGGGGCAGCGGCGCAGGACTCGGAAGGTACGAACGTTACATGAGTTTTATCGATGGCAGCTAAGACCAAATATCTTGACCGCCTTGAGATTTGCAACGCGCCGGACCTAAGCACCAAGGAGAGAGACACTGCGATCGAATCCTTGGAGCACACGCAGAACGCGGAAGCGTTTTATTCCGTCCGGTCCGATTCCGATGCGCGTGTGTGTGTGTGTTGCAAAATCCATCACCTTCGACGGTGTAGTAGTGGACCAGAGGAGACACCGTGCTGATTTTGAGAAGCAATCACAGGACCGTTACCTGTATCCCAACTGGACAACGAGGAGATTGGAATGGGAACCTCTCAGACTTAGGACCTTGCGGATATTGACAGTCTTCCTTCCAGATGCTCATGTTATCTCTTATCTGTACGTGTTGCACACGGAACATAGTTTCAAACATGAAGTTGATCCTTTTGATAATCAATTTTTCCACACAACGTCTAGCAGCTGTTTAGGGCAGAGGTCTCTTCAACATCTTCCTTGCGATCTAGGAAATACACGGCACGCTGTCATTTTGGATTCGGTTTTGGAGTTTTCTCGCCTTCCCCGGAGGAAAAAAAAATGCACGGATAACAGGTTTCCCAGGTTTTTGGTTCCTGCTCGTGCCGGTCGCTGTTCCCCTAACAAAGGCTGGGCTTTCTACAAATCATTTTGCTTCTTCCTGTGAAAAAAAAAAATTATGTATGATTATTCTTCAAAACGCGGTGCGCTCGTTTGACAGCTCTCGACAGGTGACAGAAAATCGCTCGGACCGTTCTCTGGATGGCTTCTCGACGTGAGGTGAGAAAGTATGGAAGTTTTATTTGAACGTGACGTAGGTGGCGGAACATTGGAACCCACACGCTGCACGATAAGGATGAAGATTCGTACGGTTTGGTGCGAGGTTTTGTTTTACAACTCGGGCCGTTCGATGAGTGCCGCGATGGTGGAATGCTCGCGCACGACGAACGGTGTTAGTCCCTCTGTCGGCATCCAAATCGCACGAAATCAGACAATCGGCAGACTAGTTTTCAAATAGATAGGCACATGTTCTGTCTTGAACTTACGCGCGGTACGAAGAAGCGAAAAACCGGCTTTGCGAACTTGTGCGGCTGGCTGGCTGAGATTGCTTTTCCTGCATCCCTTCCAGCCGTCGCCACCGCCGCACTACGCAGAAGGGTTTCAAACCCGCGGCTGCTTCGGCTAGCCCTGCCCTGCTCTAGCGTGCAAGAGCCACTGGTGGCCCTCGCGCGATAGCGGGAAAAGAAAAACGGCTAGCAAAAGTCAAACGGTCGAAATGAACCCCGCGCCGCACAATGGCGGCAGCGTAGCGGATAAGATCACCGGAGGAAATTAAGTCATATCTGTCGGTGGTACAGTTCTGGGAGCGCGAGCCGGGAGCGTGTGGGCACCGGGTTCGAGCGGGTTTTGTATTTTTTTTTTGTATTTTTTTTTTTGAAGCAACAGCAAGAGAAAGAAAAGAAAACCCAACGCCCGAACAGATATCGATTAGCTAGCTCCTGCTGCGGTGGGAATACCCGCCGCACGTCTGTGGCGTAAGGATGGAAACCAGTTTCCCAGCCGCAGGATCCTTGTTCCGATCGGTTGGCGCGTGGGTGGGGTGGAAGCGCTTTCTTCCCGGATTCGTGCGCCCGGCAGCGTTCTTTGGACCCGCTAATGATCTGCCGATTTTAAACTAGTCATATAATCAGGCAGACTCCTGCTGCTGCCGTTCAGCACAGAATTTCGCCTGCAGCTGGATGGACGATTTTACAGCTAGGAGCTGCTGGGCTGGTCGCTAGGGTCGTGCCCGTTCTTAGCATCTACATACAAATGGATCGGCGAGCGGGCTGGCATGGCTCGCGGCACGTTTGCGCGCGTTCTTCGCGTCTCTCTTTCGCCACGAGGGTGCGGTGGGCACCACGGGCCTTACATATATATATATACATATATATATGCGAAGCCCCGCTGTTCTCGTGTAAGAATTTCTCGACGGCCCGAACACCGGAGGAGCATTAGAGAAAGTCTCGTGCCGGAGCGCGATACGTTTCGATTGTTCCACCTCGGCCGTTCACCTCGTGCGATTTGTACGACAGGACGCGGCGGATGTGTGCTTCGTCCGCGAAGCGCAAACGAATGGAAAGCTAGTTTAGCGGACGGCTGTTGAAATGGTTTGGCGCTGGTCCCGGCGGGTGCCACGGGAGACTTGACCCCGGGCCGGGTGCCGGGTTGAAAAAATCGCTGGTACAACTTTATCACCCGGGCGACGCAGGCACGCTCTTCGCTTTGTTCGCGATGCCATCGTCAGGTCGCTGCGGACCCATTCGCGGTGGTTGCTACACGCCGTCCTTAATTGGCGGTTGCTGCGAGTGGGGCGGAAAACGGTGCTCGATACATCCACAGTGCAGCAAGATGCGTTCTTGTCTCGCGCCGCTCGGCAATGGCGCCATTCCTCCACTAGCACGCGGTATCAGTTCTCTCTCGTGTTCTCTTTATCTAGCTATCATTTATGTTTCGCTTGCTGGCCCTCTCTCTCCTTATCTCTCTCTCTCTCTCGCTCTGTCTTTCGCCATCTTGCCTAGAATTGCACTGCTTCTTGCAACTGTGTGTGCGTGCAGTATTCCACCTCGACCGATTCCCACCGTTATCAAGATGCAAACCGGGCGCGATTCACTTTTTCCCGTCCGTTTAAACCACCCCGTAGGCCTATCCTGCCAAAACCTCACCGCACGCTGGTAAACCTGCAGGACAAGTTTCAAACCGTAACCGGTAAAGCCCGGCTCACGCGCCGCCATCTCCCGTGGGATGGATCCGGCCCGCCTTTGCACAACGCTTTCTTCGGCGCAAGTTTCGTTCTTGGCTCCTAGTCGGCGTATGACATCAGTGACCGTACCGCTGAAGGATCCCGCCTCAGCTGGCCCCTGTTCCGGGTCGGCGGAGGGAGAACATGAGATCATTCTACCGGCGGCGGTCGGGAATTTTCGGTGGTAGCCGATCAGGTCCTCTGTCAAGGTTAAGCACGACGGTGACAGTTGGTGCAGACTCTCAAACTGGATGTACCGGAAACGAACAGAGCTAGAACCGATTGAAGCGTGTGCGTCGAACCGATCAGTAACCATTTTTATGGGAGATAAAAATTCTTATTTCTTTGTGGTTTGCTTTTTTTTGTTGTTGTATTCGTTCTTTTCACTACATCCAACTTGCCGTCCGAACTGCTCCAACCTCGTACTCTCGCTACGTCCAATCTGAACGAGTCCGAACAGTGGGGGGGGAAACGTACCTGCAAATTTAGATCTCACCGTGAGTGGCGCACGCACACGAGCGGAGCCTCTAAACTGGTTGCCGTACTGCAGTGAAAGTATAGAACTTTCGCTCACATACCATCAAACGACAGCGGGCGACTCGAGAGGCGAGCAGAACGGCCCGAGAACGTACCGAGCGTTTGATAGCCGATCGTTCGAGCAAATGGGCCGATCGTTCTGCCGGCCCCGGGCCTGGGCCGTTGCGTGTGCGTGAGAAAAGAGAAAGGCCCCGGCTGTCGCTGCTCATTTCGCAGTGTGCGTGGATGGCGGCGGGTTATCGCACCCCGGCGGACGGACTGCCGACGCGAAGAGAAATGGGTCGCTCGGTGGGTTCTTTCCTCCGTCGGCTGGACGCTTGGACGCCGCTCATGACGCCGATTTATGATTGTTCTAATTATTTCCACCATGAGATGCGAGCGATACGACCTGGGCGTGCCTCCTGCATAAATGAAGTGTATCTCGCTGGCCCAGCGGCCGACCAGACCAGACGCACCGTCTAACAAGGGCTAAATGAAACGAAACGGAACGGTGAGTAGCGGTAGGCAGCAATGGCTGACGGTGATTAACGCAGCGATAGAAACGCGGCGCACCGAATTAAGCCGAACGGGCCAGACGATAGCGCCCATCACTGTTATTATCATTCGAATTAATATCGTTATGATCGTAACATTTTATTACTGTTATTACACCACGCACACCTCCGGTCTGCCATTAATTGTCCATGCCTCTAGCTATCCCCTGCACGCCGATGAAGTTCGCAGCGCTTGACATCTCCGGACCAGCAGATATGCCGCTGGTGTCTTGGCGAGAACTTGCCGGGGCGCACTTCCGCGCTGACATTTGACAAACGTCTCAGGCCTTCAGAGGCGAATAGCGCCTCGTACTTCGATGTCCCAGATCCGGACGCTTCCGTACTCGCCTGACTTGCATCAGGTGATCGGGTTTTTTGTTGCTGGTTTTGTTTTACATGTACACCAAATCTTTACAGAATCTTCTTCGCCACCCGCCGGGGGTGTCGGGAAAATCTTTCTCCAGCTGGGGTGGGAGGGGGAGGGGGTGTGGGAGGGCTTTTCGACAATTTCCACCGGCATTCGCACTGGCCCGCTCGCCGGTGGGTTTCCGGGAGGGTGCTGCCGAGAACAAATGATCCCATC
>JXXA01006838.1:0-11320 GCA_000956255.1 Anopheles punctulatus
CCCCACCCTACCCCCTCCAAGCTGTGTTAAGAGCGTGGTAGGCGGTTATTTTCAGTTTACATTCACAGGGACTTCCCACCGCCAAACTGCCCCGTTTGTGCCAGCGGCAGTCCTCCAGACTGGCCTTACTACCTTAGCGCATGGTTTGGTTTTTGGAGGCCATCATGAAACATTCAGAGAGAGAGAGAAAGAGAGATAAAGAGAGAGAGTGAATTCGTTTGGTACACGTAACGATTTAAATTGAAGCTAGAGCATTATCTAACCCACTGTAGCAAACACTACAGACGAAAGCTCTGCTGTCTGCATCTTTAATCGCACTTCAACATGCTCTTTTCAAATATTTACCTCTCAAACGTAAATCGCTACCACTAGCAGAACGTCTGCTTTCAAATTTCGCTTCCTAGGTGCCGTACTGTTGCTTAGCAACCTGTGGTTTAGAACACGCTACAGCAAAGTTTGGTAGCGAGAGCATTCAGAGCAAGTCCAATCTCGAAAACCCGCGTGGGATGAGCAGGTTAATTCTGTGGATTTCCCATACATTGACCCGAGAGCGTCTAAGCAGCCGTCCGCCGAGCGCATGTAGCACGAACTCAAGTCATCCTTGCTCGCTGTAGCATATAGCTCGTGCGTCAGATGCTGGTTTTGGGCCAAACTAACGTCCAAACTACCCCGAACCCGACCGACAACCGACCGACGGCGTCAACGGATGCGGAGCGCAAATATGTATTGGTGGCGGACGGACGGTCACTGGTTACGGTGCTGCGCGATCGGTTTTTGCTAATGTTGGTTAGTTTATTGCACAAATTCAAACCCGGATGTACCCCGAACAAGCCGGGCTAGCAAGCAGATATTCGTGGCGACGGTTGCTACGATGGTGATGGCGGTTGCTGCCCCCTGTTTGTTACCGTCGTTGGATGACTGACTCTGAAAATTATCCGTTTAGTGTTAGACATCGCTCTCTTTCTCTCCCTCTCTCTCTCTCTTTCTCACTCTCGCTATCTCCCTCACTCTAACGATATGGTTAGATCTCTTTTTTCTCACACCCTTCCCCTTGCGCTCACCTGACTACACAGACACCGGTCCTCCTTCATCTTGCGATATTCGATTTCCATCTTTTTTCATGCTTTGCACATATTTCGGGTCTCGATCTTTCTGCCACCGCGATGCGATCTAGTATTGGATCGATTCTTCATATTTACGACTTGTTCTGTGGCAAAATCCAGAAAAATTACAATGGAAATGGCAATTCTAGCGATTCACGGTGTGATTGTGTTCGATCCGCCATTAAAGACATTCTTTCTCAATCGATTTGACTACTAGAAAGGCATCAAACAAAATTGATCATATGAGCTTACAAGTAAATCATATAATCATTTCTATTTCATCTAAGATCAATTCCGCAAGGAAGCTAAGCGTGACCTACATTCCGACTTGACCGACTGTTCCCAGTCACGATCTTATTCCTGCCCATTCGTATTGCTCGCTAAAAATACCACAACACGGCGAATGAGACAAGAAGTGCATTTGAAGAATGGAATGGGTATGGAGGAATGTGCGGGTGTTACGAGTGACTGGAAGTTCCATTGCCAACAGGAACAACCTTGGGATAACCGGTGAGAACTCGCTTCTTTTCACCCTCGCTTATTGATTCTCACACATTCTAGCGGTCTTTAAGCTACAAGACATGTGTTAAGGTGTATGACACTTTCAGCATAACGTTCTAAATTTAACCCAATGACGACAGTGCTGGCTGGCTGATGACGAAAACACGATCATCAAGGGGCTAATCGCCGGATCGTTTGAAGGCGTTGTCAGTTAATAAGAAAAAAAATACCATAGCGTTTCTGCGATGAATCTGTATTTTAACGATAGTTCCACAAAAACTATCAGATCAGATCTCACATTGAAAAAAACTGATCAGCTCCCATGAACTGCAGTGAACTAACAGGAGAAATGATGCTGGTAGAAACATTAGAAATAAAAATGCAAACTCCAAGGCAATCGCCAAATTCCCGCTAGCAGCTCCCAGAAATGATTGTGAAGGAACCTTTCACCGCTGATGCTGCTGGAATTATAAATAAAGCAGCATCACCTTTATCAGCATGACCCAACGAATTTAGCCGTGCCGTAAGGCAAAGGAAAGGAAGACCCACTGATAACCGCGATCGTGACGCAACTGGCCAACCAGAGACAGGCGACTGTGTGCCGATTGATAATTGCAACCGACGGGCCGGTCCGTTTTATTGCGAAGACAATTCAAAAAATTAACCACATGGCGGCAATGGTAGCGATTGTATACATTATTAAGAGGCAACAGGGGGAGGGTTGCCCACTCAACCCATCGCTCACGGACATGGAACAGATTTGATCTATCTAGTCACTACAACTGGAATGGAACGAACAATACACAACGGAAACGGCCGGAAGTAGCCGATAGCTTATCAAGCGTGGCAGCAATTGGGGATAATAAATAATGGCCTGGTCTGCACTGTTGTTGCCATCGCGCTTTTCGGGAAAGCCCTTTTACGATGAAACATTCATCGACTACGACTGTTGTGATGCATGGCTGTTCTTGAACATGGGCCATTTTTTGTCAATAAAATAGTTATCAATCATGTGCCAATACGGATTGATCGATAATAAGGGGATTGCTGCCACCGTGCGTGTTGCTGCTTTCGTGCCTGAGATCTGATCCGAGATCTGGAAACGTTCCAAATCAGCAACCACTGCGTAACTATGGTACACTGTTCGCACCCCAGACCCCGGTTATGGGGGAGACTTGCTGAAGGTGAAGCTAGCCTTATGCTAACTGCGTAAAACAATGTGACGAAAACGAGTTTCGCGAGCGCCAAACACCCTCCCCTAAACCGCTGTCGTTGCTGCACTTAGCCCGATCGCACACGTCTTTCTCACCGCCAAGGTGGGAAAATGCCTCTGCTAAATGCCCGCGACAACTCACCTGTATTTGACAGATTAGATCACCGTTGCTACTGGAGACAAGGGAGCTGCTTAGCGCACTACCAACCGCTACCTGGCACCCGGAAGCTTCATCCACCACCTGAAATGTGGCGAACTGTTGCTGCTGCTGCTGTTGATATTGTTGCTCATCGGTGGAATGAAACACTTCTTGCAGCTGAATGCCGAAAATTGCGCTCAGCTTTTCACGGATGCTCGGCAAGTTGCCGAGGTTTTTTCGTCGCACACGCACTGTTATTGGGCAGGAGCGGGGTAGTAACACATCACCACAGCCACCCACTGCAGAACCAGTCAGGGTTAGCCTTTGATATGGCGAGGACGAGGACGGCGGCGAAGATGGCTGTGCGGGTTGCCTTAATTCCATCTTTCGACAACCATTGCGACAACCGCGCGTGGAAGCTTTTCGGGGTGGTTGGTTAAAATCTGTTCACTACTTCTCCGGTAGACGACGACGATTGTTGCGAAAAGCAGCCAGCGCACATAGGGACAAGCAGCACCACACACAACAACACTCCACTATCGCATAGCAGCTGAGAGAGCTGATTAAACACTTTCCTTCATACCTGCCGTACTAGCACTAGAGTTCGCACAACGAATACGAACATCGAATACTTTATCCCGGATAGCTATTTTTTGGATGTTTTTAGCGCGATAACTAGGGCCATCCGAGTGAAGGTGCGGAGCGCGATTTTTTTGCGATGCGACAGACTTTTACATTCCATCAACAAAACACAAACGCACACCGTCGCCTTCTTTAGCCTCTCGCTCATTGCGTTTGCTTCACCAACACACTATCAAGCCGTCTCGCTCCGACACCAACACCAATGCGACGGACGGCACAGCTGTCAAACGGCTCGCCTTCTGTCATGAAGACAGAACCGGGCGTTTACGAAAAATCAGTTTGGGGTGGAGAATAGTACGTTACGAAAATACGACCGATTTATTCTCAAAAATACTTAACATTGATTATTTTGTTCATTGAGCAACACACTGCAACGTGGTACCAAAGGCATACAATTGGAGCTCGACCAGTGTTCAATACTAAACTTGGTAAACTTACCATACATCACTAGTTCATCGTTAGTTATCATCGTGCTTCGGTCAGTTATAGAACTAGCCGATTATAGTTTAATACTCACCATTTTTTTTACCTCAAACGTTTGCAAATAGTCATAAACACACATCGCAGCTCAATGATTTATACGAAGTAAATTTTGTTATTCTTTTCTTATCTGAGAATGACACAAACTAAACAAAACTTTCAAGCTTATACTGTGTACGAGTGTTGTTTGCCCGGTTTTACTATGGATTTTTCGACGGGGAGAAGGTTTATATTCCGGATCTATTTCAAGTTCCTTCCGTGTTATTTTTTTTTTTTATTGATAGTGATCAAAAATAATTCACGTATTTCAATCGTATTGAATTTGGGTGAGGAAAAGGGATTTTTAATGAGATAAAACGTTGGTTACCTTCAACGTAGACTCACTGTGTTTGATTTAATTTCTTCGCCATTTCCTTACATCTTCGCCTGGAATAAATGGTACGTTTATTCTTTATCATCGCATGTGTAAGGGTGTGATTCTTATGTGTGTATATATAAAGAATTTATACAGATTTAAATGTCTGCCTGGTCCACAAACGGGAAACCAAAGCGCTCCATCACTGGTACCGAAGCACCATATCAGTTTCCGCCGCAGCGTTTCACGAAGTACGCACGCCTCGACCCATCATTTGCTTTAGAAAACGGAAGCGAGTGGAGCGAGGGGGAAACAACGTAGTGTGCCTCCATCGAGCCTTCTTGATGCTTGGCCCAACTAAACAACATTTGGCAAGAGGCAAATATTCCGTAAAATTCATGTACACTTACGTTAGCGCGCCCCGAACGCGAACAATTCGTGATTCGTTTGCGAATTCTGACGCTAAAAAAAGCGAAAAAAATTCTAACACATTCGCCAGAACCGTTAATCACGCACACGAAAAGGGTTCGACATTCGGCGGACAAGCGCCGGATACATCACTGGCGTTTTCTTTTAATGCCTTTGGCCGTAGGCTGATCAACTATACCATTTCATTTAAAGCTTTCATTCGTTGCGATTCCAATCGCAGAGCCTGTGTGCCTCCTCGTTTCGTTTGCGAAAGTGGGCTCTCCTTTCAATACAGGATTCATTCCCCCGTCAGAGTGTGAGACAACGCAACTGCGCCGCGAGCAGGATGATCGATCTTCACCAAGCGAACGCACGCGCGCACCCATCAAATTCAGACTTTGTGAATGCGCCATTCGCTGTTGGTGACATATTTTACAACGGACAATTATACTGTTCCCTAATTCCTGTCCTATATCTTCTTTACCCTTCGCATCACTCGGGTTAGTTGTTGGGGGGAAAGGTATGCATTGGTCTAGCATGTGTCGAATGCATTCGCCCCTCGAAAAAGCTCTGAGTTCTCCTTTCATTATTTTCCTAGTAAGTCGTAGAAAATAAATTATTTTATACTTTGTTGCTCTACTATGTGCTGCAGCTTCATTCATCTTACTAGCTGCTATGGAGAATGAGAGAGAGAGAGAGGAAGAGAGGAAGAGAGGAAGAGAGGGAGAGGGGGAGGGAGGTGGAGAAAGGGAGCGATACATAGAGAAGGATGGCAGCGCTGCGGAACCATTAATTAAAAAAGAGACTATTTTACAAAAATATCTGTATGCTTACTAGTGCGAGCGGCCAAGGCAACAATCAACACAATCCTGGTCCGTTTCCCCTCCCGTATTCTGTGCGCCCGGTCGTTCCAGACCTACTGCTGCTCTCCGCGTTAATTTATGTTTTTGAGTACACCTACGGCCCTCACAACACCAACAACACCTCTATCGAGTAGAGCGTGCGTTTTGATCACAAAACATCGGAAGCCTGAAGTAGTGACAGCTTCAACTCGATGCCAAATTTAATTATTTTTTGTTTTTGTTAATTTTTTCTTCTTCTTTTGCTATACCACCGATTTTCCCTAAAAATTCCTGCTACTCTCACTCTCCGTTTAGTTATTTCGCTTAATTATTTAGCATAGTATTTCACACACAGCCCTCGCGCCTCAAGCGATCGTCAACACGTTCTCCCTCGACTGGATAATTCCTCCGGTCATCGTTGGGGTAGCGTACACAATTCTTACAAAAAATGCCAGCATTACTCTCCGTATTTTACATCTAAGATTGACGTCGGGTAATTTTTCCTTTGATTTCCGTTTTCCCATTCGTACAGTGAGCAGTCTGATGGTGATATACAAGCAGCGGGATGACAACACCAACCGTCCTAGGACAGTTTCCGTTTGCCTCCTTGCCCATCAATAACACATAACAACGTGAAAGTAAATTATTAAAATCCAACAGATGCGTTCTGTCTCCCTCCTCTCGCGAGACGATCCCCGAACCCCTTGGGTGCCTGCTTTGATCGTCCACAAAAAAAATTAGAGGAGTTTACTGATTCTTCGTTTTTCTGCCAAAACGAATCTATTTACAGTGGTGTCAGCGGAGCAGCATACTATTAATGCACGCCACCGACATTTGAAGGATCACAATCATTAATTGTTGTATCGGTCGCTTTTTCCGCTCGCTCAAGTGCTGATAAAAATTTACCCCAATAATCCGTTCTGTGTTGCTGTGTAGAAGGTGTGTATGTGTGTGTGTATGTGGTTTGTATTTCAATGTTGACCTGTTATTCTGTCTTTCCCTGCCCTATGTTTTCTGTACCTTTCCAGGATGGCTCGTAAATCCATTCAAATTCAACCAAACAACATGTATGCAACAGAGATAATCGATATTACGAGTTCGAGAGGTCATTAAAAACTGATTGCAAAGCAAAAGTCCCTACTGTTGTGTGGAGTGTTCTCTTCCTCTTCTGCGTGCACCGGTTGCGCAGCTACCAGCAACATTTTCTGACACGGATTCGACTTTCAGCTTAATTTTTGTTTCCATCATGCCAGGTTTGTTTTTGATGTTCTAAGTGAATATATAAGAAAGATACGATGACATTGCTTGTATGATTTGTGATAGATGTGATACGCTTCGCTCTGTGAGTTCGTTTTCACCTCCTAAGTGCCTGCACGTAAGCATTTTTCCGCCCATCGGTAGGAGGAAAGCTGATGTCGTTAGGTCTGCGTCGGTAGTCCGTCGTCGGTCGTCGGAGAAGAAGTACATACAAATAAGTCATCAGTCCTTGAATTTCAATAAATATCGTTATTTATGTGTTCCGTAGTTTGTGACCGCTAATAATCTGTTTCAAAAACCACCGCTTGTGTGGGCATGCAATGCATACCAATGCAATGAAATTCACATGCATTGTTTTATACACAAATAATTCATTTTCATCCAACTATATGAACTTACATACAGAAAAAAAAGTCTAAACATATCGCGGAACTACTCGTATCGAAATTCCCTGCCAGCTTAAAGAACGCTGCAGGTAAACAAACCGGCAAATTCGGGTCGGGTGTTGCTTCGTTTACTAAATACGTCCAAATTCTTCGGTCTGGGCCCTCGTCCTAAACCGTAATAAATTCCTGCATTCGCGTGCGTGATTGAGGCATTGCACCTAATAGTAAAGTTAAATATACCAAGATCCAAGATGAACTCTCGAATTCCAACGAAAAAAAAGAAAGAAAATTTGTTACAGAACAACATTTTCCAAACAAGATCATACGGGTATAAACAATGATGTGCTTTGATCATCGAATAGTTAGATTGATCAATCTAAATTTTATAGCGTTCATCGTTGATAGTGGAGCAAATGTAAAAAACAATCAAAATAAATGCTCTTCTATCGCTGTGTAGTAGTCGTGCAAAGGCAAGTCCTAAAGATTTCGTTTGTTTTAAAGTCTACGGCTGACACTTGTCGTCCTGTGGTTGGCGCGCGCACATTACACCACTGATGCAGCCGGATGTTCGCTGATGTATCTGTCTCTCTTCCGCATGTGTATGTTCGTACCGACGATCGTGTCGATACCGAATCCTACTTTCCTTTCTTTGTGTGTGTGTATATTTGTGAGCCATTCACGTCCAATCTAGAAGTTGAATCCATCGCGGGGAATGTTCGGATTCTGGTTGAATTGGAACGCATTCTCGTCCGCCGCGGGCTTAAGATCTTCCAGCACAGCTTCATCCACCTGCAAGAACGTGCGAAGGTAGGCGAGAAATGAATAGAAATGCTCGTACTCGTACTCGCACACAGGTTAGCGGGTGCTAACTCAGCCACTCACATCGTCCGAGAAGAACTGTTCGATAATATCGTACGCCAGCTTGTAGATTTCAACGTTTTCGTGGTTCTGCAAGAGCTCAATCTTCGAAACGCCGTCGCATTCTTCGATCAGGTTCGCGATATGTTCCGCGTGCGGTCCGGCCAGCTTCAGCATGTTATTAATACCATCCAATATGACCTGCATAGGTAAAAAAAAATGCACAATTAGTACACCGTCCGCTGGCCCGTCGAACGACGCGCTACATACATTGATCACTTGGCAATCCTGGCACATGAGCAGATCGCAGAATGGTGGGATGGCACCATCGTGTATCAGCTGCGCAACCTGCTCACGATTGCCACTGATCGTCAGGTTGCTGATTGCCCAGGCTGCCTCCTTCTGCGTATGGAAGTCTCCGTGCTTTAGGTTTTCGATCACCTTCGGCAGCAGGCCCGCATCAATGACGGCCTGCACCTGCGACTGATTTCCTGCCGTGATGTTGGACAAAAACCATACGGCTTCCTTACGAATCTTGTCCTTGCTATGCGTCAACAGTTTCGGGAAATGCAACAAGGCGTCACAGTTCAACACGACCTGAAAAAAGTCGCAGTTGGTGCGTTAGATTTCCCCTTCCACTTTCCTATCCCGCTAGCACAGCTTTCTAGGTACCTGTGTCTGATCGTCCGAACCCGTAACGATGTTACCGACAGCACGAAGGGCGGCCGTCTGTACTTTCACCTCGACGTGCGACAGAAGCGGGATCAACTTTGGCACAACGCCACTATCGATCACGAGCTGGATCTGCTCATTGCCACCGTCAGTCAGGTAGCTCAACGCCCACACCGTGTCGACCAGGATGTTGATGTCCGTATGGTGGATCAGCATGTTCAATGCCGGCAGTATCTCCAGGATCGTGGCTGCCGGTGGTGGTGGATCCTTGTTGCGACACAGGTTCACAATCACCCACGTGACGTTGCGCAGGAACGGGATTGGGATGTCCGGCTGGATGAAGGACAGTAGCGGCTGCACCACGCCCAACTTAATCACGTAGTCCCGCAGACTCGGTCCATCGCCGATGATGTTTCCCAGCGCCCAAACCGCTTGCTCGCAGACGTTGGGTGCGGGTGATCCGAGCAGACGCAGGAACAGCGGAACGGCACCGGCACGGACGACCTGATTCGTCTGTTGAGCCGTGCCAGATGCGATATTTGTGAGCGCCCAGGCCGCCTCGAACTGCAGCACCTGGTTGTCGTCCTGCTCAAGACAATTGACTAAAATCGGAAGGATGCCGCTGTCAATGAGACTGTTAATCGGGGGATTACGGTCCGACGACAGTAATCGACGTGCGGCCTGAACGGCGGCCAACTGTCCCTCTTTGTCACTGCTGTTGGCAGCCTTCTCGACCAGCTTCCACAGATTCGTCTGTAGCGTGTAATCCAGCTCCTCGTCGGTCGATTCTGTTGTCTGAGGAACATTACGTCGCTTGAGGATCGTCTCTTCACGTTTGTTTTTGCGCAGCTCCACCGTGACCTCCGTTCTTCTTCGCCGCATTTCCTGCCGAAAGAGAATGTGATCGAATCATAAATACGGTACTATTTCCTCCACCATTTTCATCATCGACCATATGATCGAAGTCATTCGGATTTTTCACCTTTTCCCCATGTCCCCTGTAATGCCTGCAATACACCGCAGGTCAGCATAGTTCCAAATAACCATCTCATCGCATGATGACCTCGGTGTATAGTGTTTTTTTTCTCTCTCTCTTGAATCATATCGAAGCAATCCGACTGAGCTCTCCAACACAATTGTAAAAATAAATATACACGCAAAGCGCAACACTCCCACACCCCATCACCGTCGGTAGCAACCCCAGGCCACTGTCCACTAAATTGCCCCGAAGCACATCATCCTTAAGCGCTTCACTTTTATGATTACGAGACGAGTCGATTCATCATAGCTTGACCAACAAACCAACGAGCTTCATCCATGTCCACACACAAAAGAAGGGAACACTCGCCGCTTGAGACCACATTGCCCATTCCACAAACAGAAGAATGACGTTGAGTAAAGGGAAGAAAAACACGGGACGAATAACGCGTTGTGGCGAGGTGCAAATCGCTTGAGGAAACGAAACTGCGGAACATTCTCGGTCTCCTCTCGCGTATGTTCTTTCGCTATGCGCTTGAAATAATGTACCGAGCGCGGGTTAAATTCGTCACCGGAACAGCACAGACGAAACCTCGTGTTTCACGAAACGGAAACGTTATTCACTTCAATCCTTCCTGCAACACACACTCCGTCATTTGATCCCGGAGCGATAATTAAATTCGCGTTCTGCTCCACACTTGGACCTCCAGGGTAGGCCCTATTTAGGAACGAACACCGCGTCTATGATACACATACTTACATCTTGATCCTTTCCTTTGTTTTTGAAGCCTTGCATACGATTTTTCGATTGCGGATCTATCGACGCCATTTTCGTACGGAGAAAACTGCTGGGAACTTGAACAAAACGTGCTGTCTGCGACTGTCTGTGACTCACACTGTCGTTTTCGTGTTTGCCTGCTCACACTACCACCATTGAACACTGGCTACTGCGCACGAACTAAAACGCGATGGTAGCTGAGTGTGGAAAGCAGGTGCGGTGAAAAATGCACGGAAACGCGAATCTTGTTGATTTCACACTTTTCCTTGCACGTTACACACACTTAGCGGCACGATCGTTCACGATATTTTCCACAAAATTCAAGATCAAAAGTGACCAACTCAACTATGGAAGCAAATTTGAGGCTATGCACGCACACATGTATACACATTGACAGCTCTGCTCACCGAGCAAGGAATGAGCGCGTACAGTGCTATAGCGATGCTATCACAATTTTATGGCGTGAAAGCAGCACTGCAATAGCGAGCAAGCAATATAAAGTTTGTGTAGTTTTGAATTCTATAAAATTGAACAGATCGTAGAATAACTTGCATCACCGACAATACGAGACTTATTCTCTTAACTAACAGACTATTCATGTGAGCTAGGTGGCAGTAATGGTCAAATAAAAGAATGGATTTAATTTCATTTCATTTGGTTCATTGGGCAATGAATTATTTGCTGTCATTTTTATAGCATTATAGATCA
>JXXA01006839.1:0-20815 GCA_000956255.1 Anopheles punctulatus
TATCTATTAAGCAACATCGTATTAACTTGTCGAACGTCGTTGTCTGTCGTTTTCTTTTTGTCGCGAATTACGAAACCACAACGAGTCGCCTCACCACAGATTAATAGCCCTCCCGTTTGCTGATGCCACACTATTAACAAGTAAACACGGCCGTTAGCAGCGAAATATTCGTGCACTTTATTTATTATTCAGCAACAGGGAGGAACCGGCTAAATTTAATTATTCCACCGAGTACGAACGAGCGCTAAAACAACTGTCAGGCGAACTGCCTGGACGGTGCGTGGGCCAACTGCCAGGAACAAGTGTCCGACATAAATCCAGCCTGGCAGGGCTGTTCGGTTGATGAAGCCGACAACCGACAAGCGCGCTAAGCAATCACAGGAAGTCAAAGTTACACGGCCACACAGCAACTTCCGCGGAAAGCTGCCCTTGAAGCAAAGGAGCGCTTCCACGAGGTGAGGTGCGACCGGCCTGGATTCCGGTTTGGTTGGCCCGTGCGTTTGGTCATTAAGACGCCCGTCAGTCAAAAGCTGGCAGGGGTAAAACATTATCACTCGCGCAGTCACAGCCGTCAAAACGCAACGCGAACCTTGCGTGTCGATCAACCGTGCCGTGGAACCGGAGCAGAACGCGATCTCGTCCTTGAGCGGCCCGGAAAGTCCGGATCTGGCTGAACGTACCTGTTGAGGCACGCTTCGACAGAGATACGCGCGCGGTGTGTCCGGCCGGGCTGTTGCACATTGACTCATTAACACGGACGACCCACCGGCATCGTGGACCGAGTTGATGTTCTTGGAAGGCCGGACGATTGGCACGGATGCTAGAGCGGTTGATTATCGGACGAGCCTGTGCACGCATTAATATTCATCAGTGGGGAAATCAAACGAGGGCACGACTTGGTCGCTGGGAAACGAATCAATTCCTTCGGGCAAATTAGAATCGGCACACGGATGTCTGTGTGGAGGCGAAGTCGTGGAGATATTCTCCGGAATGCATTCGGAACCGTCATTCAAACTAGACTGATTGAGTTCGATAATCAGTTATTTCAATAGGACATACATTCTCCTCGAGATCTTAATGACTTCTTCAGTGTGATGCTTTTAGACACTTAAACTATCCTAACGCAAGGAAAACAATCTTGGAACAGTCTTTTATGTGCTCTCGCTAGCATTAGCGAATCGAATCGAATGGCTTGAATTCGGAGTGGCCAAATGAGATGATTAGTACCCGACCGCCCGTTCCAACGACTTCCAAAAGGCCCGGCCAAGAGTTTATCGCTTTTAGTGCCGGCAAACTTCTCCCGCGTACTCCGGGCAAGCTTCTCCCGAAGTTTGCTGCTCTTCTGCCCGAAACCCGAGCGGAAGGTAATTCCAACGAAAACGAGTTGCTTGTTGAATAATTCAGCCACTTTTATATGTTGCGTTCCATTTCCGTTCTAGTCTGGTGGTTACGACGGTGAAACTTTTCACAGCCACCGCCTCGGAGCATGCCAGCTCGGCCGGTGGTCGTTAATCGGTCGTTGCGCGCTTGAACGTGAAACGGTTGGCGGAGATCCTTATCGGCGCCGGTTCGATCGCAGGTCAAGGCGCAGCCGTTCACGATCGCACGATTTGCGCGGGGCAGAGTTGCTGTTTTAGTTTGGAATTTATGTCACACCAGGAGGGAAGGTGGGGGTTATGCGACTGCGAGGGGGTAAACTATTTTTATGTTCGTAACATTAGCAACAGCGGCCACTTCGAGCCGACGACGACGACGACGGCGTGCTGCTGCCGGGGAATAAATAATTGAGCAACGGTGCGGTATCGTTCGCAAGGCGAAGGTCCTTCAACCGGAGACGGGTAAGCCGAAGGCAGTCGTTGAGGACACCCTCGCCACTCCCGCCAGTGTCTTTGTTGAATCGATACACACAAGCCACGGGACGCGGCCGAGCTACCGCGTATAAAAAGGCAAACAGGCCTTGGTGCTCGGTGCCCGTGAAATGTTGTTTGTCTCGGACGAAGTTTGGGGAAGTCTATCGTTTTCCTGCGCACGAGCTTTGTTTCTTTCCTTTTTTTTGCTTTCACCTGTTTTCTGGCAAGCGAATGGACGCACCGGAACGTTTGCGAAAGCTGGGCATACGTTATGTTTGCTCAAAGGGCCAAACCGCACGTGGCTACCTTACCGGTTGGCGGTGATAGATGGCGGAATAAAAATGTGCTATTTGATACGCGGCCTATGGCGGAGCTGTGTTTTGTCATGGTGCGGGAGACAACAAACGCGGCAGCATGTTGTGGTTATGGTGTTGATCAACTCTTCGGGAATACGTAGTGCGCTTTGGGGAGGGAGAGAAGGCAAGTCTAGTTTGTTCGATGACAAATTTATTCATTAGATGAAGGATTTGTCGATTGTGCGTCACGGCGGTGAACGCAAACAGGGACATTTTAGTGTCGCATTTGAAAGAGAAGAAAACGAGCAACAAGTTAAAGATGTTGTAAAATTCTCTATTTTGAGAGTAAATTATGGAAATTTATATTCTTTTTTACTTGGATTATAATATGTCAATAAATTTTGCTAATGCATACATTTATGATATTTTGTTAATGCATACATTTAGGCGCTGAAGAATTTATCTAAAACCTTCTTATACGTTGAACGATTTGAGACGGAACGATCGGCTAGAAAACTATCTCTATTCAGTAGTAAATATTTGATACATTAACAGCTCTTTTGCTAAAACCGCATCATATCATTATTTTACAGTAAAAAATAAAAAATCAGTCAGCAAAAAGCAAATAATAAAAAATAAACACATCCAAACACACGGGCCGTTAACGTGCTTCAACTGCAGAATAAATATAATATTTACTGCACTATTAAATGCATAAGTGAAATTCCATATCAATGCTCACCCAATTTACTTCACCTCACTACCTGACGACTGGTTGGCAACGAGAATCAAACGAAGCGCAGTTTCAAACCAATCGAGCTGGAAACTATTTCCAATCAAAGCTCCCTTCCCGTGTGCTGGATGCTGGCGAAAACTCCTTTTCTGCCAGGAATGGAATCTGTGCAACATGCGCAGCAAACATTCCGGGACACCAGCGTTTGTAATTGTAAACGATACCACTTTCCGGGCAAAGTTTTCATCGAATGTACGAATAGTTCCGATACCGCAAAAATTGCCATTCTTGCCGTGCGTGTGTTTCGTGTGGTGCAGCGGGTAAGGGAGAAGAAATTCCGCACGAGGTGAACGAGAGTGAGTGAGAAATTGAGTCTGGTGCTATGCGCGTCTTCTCATCGCCAATAAGAACTAAATCACGGACGACAAAAAAAGTTCGCCACAGATACATGCACCTTCGTTGCAAAGGGATGTTTACTAAAAAAAAGAACTACTTTTGTTGCGTTGAAAGTGAATCAATTCCTGTCTGCCTGCAAACTTTTCCTTTCTCAAGACGCTGCCGTTGTTCCACACAAGCTTCCTTTTTTTTCGCACCAAAACTAGCTCCAGTTCGGTGAGAAAATCAAGCTGGCTTCGGGAGCAGAAAGACCGTCAAACTTCCTTAATTCCATGTGTATATGTGTGTGTGTATGTGTGTCGGGTATTTAAAGTGCATGTAGTGTGAGAATTTCCCCCAGTGCCCACCATCGTCGGAGGTGTTGACAACACAATCAGTGCGGCTCAGTGAACTAAGGAAAAGCTCCCTCCTAATCCCCATCGGGGTGTTTGCTTCTAGTCAAGCATTGTGGTGTCCGTATGGCGCTTTGTGGTGTGCGCGTGTGAGTGAGTGAGCGTTTGGTTCGACGAGTTTATATGAGCTACAACACGCGGCTTACTGCATTCTGCTGCCAGTGGAGTTGAGCTTTTGTATGCGTGTGTGTGGTGAAGTATTCGTGTGTCCGAATGCACAAATAGTTAAGCGTTGAATGTGAACGTGTGTGTGCCGAGCGGGGGTTGAAATATCGACGTCACGCTCTTTCTCCGGTTCCAATCGGTCGCATCATCGTCTGGATCATCTTCCTTACAGCTGTCCTGTTCGCATCCCTTTGGCTTCCACTCCCACAACGCGCCACCCGTAAACGCTTCTGATCGCCCCCCTCGTTTCTCGCCCGTACAGAACCGGCGGTGGTGTTATTTTTTATTTTCGCGACGCGGTTAATAAAAGGTAGTAGTATTGTTGCTTCCGCTTCCACCGCTGGTGCTAGTGTTTCTCCTATTGCTTTTGTTGCTCTTTCAACTGGCCCGCCGGCAGGAGGAGGAGGAACGGGAACGGGAGCGGACCGCGGCAGCGGGGCCCACCACTGCCGCCGGGACCATCATCAACACCACCATCATCATCCTCATCCCCAGCAGCCGTGCAACCAACTTCACCATCACCGCCACCGTAGTAGCCCCGCGTCTCCCACCCCTTCCGCTGCTACGGCGTCCCTATCGCTTGCGTCATCTTCCCCAACGCCGACGTCCTCGGGGGCCACCTCACCCGCGGGTGCGCCCGATCCGCCCAAACACCGATCCGGACTGCTTCGGACCGCGCGCGACAGCTTCATAGGGCGGAAGCCAGCGCAGCACCGGAGCGCCGGGTGTGAGAACCCGGGCACCAGCACAACATCAGCCCACCCGCCCACCGTCACCTCACCGCTGCTGGCAAAGGCGAAGGAAAAGTGCAAACTGTTCAGCATGCAGCGCCAACAGTATCAACACTGCCACTCACAGTCCATCGAGATGGACGTCTACGATACGGAAGGTAGGTGGGTTTGTGGGCAGCAGTGCCCGTAAACATGGGCTCCATTTTGATTAGCGCTCTTGCTCTCTCTCTCTCTCTCTCTCTCTCTCTCTCTTTCTCTTTCTCTCACACACAAACAATGGTCAAACAACCACACGACCTGCCCGTTCGAAGGTATCCTCGCAAAGACCAAACATATCACTCTGTTTCCTGACAAAGTCTCCCCTACCGAGATCGAGATTTTCCAGCGTAATGGAAAAGCTTTAACGGTTGTTCGCACCCGCCCCCTCCTTCTCGACTGCTCAGTTCAGGTTGCCATCGGTTCATTATCGTCTTATCTGCCCCGTGGATCTGGCTTCTGGCTGACGGGCGTTCATGTGCGTCCAAGCGTCTAATCATTGATCCGTGCACTTTACATCCATCTTGTCAGCTCTCGCAAAGATAGCGGGCAAATCAGCTCGCACCATCATCGCACCACCCGCCCCAGACAGCTTTCCCACGAGATGAAAGTGTCCCATGGAGAAGCCATTGGAGGCAGTAAGCCCGTTAATGGTCTGCTAGTGAGACAGCTTGCGGAGGAGTTATCGAAGCACGTTTCAACAATTGTGTTAGGTTGTATTTTGTCAATCAGCTGCATTGACGCTGGGGAGAACGTTTTGTTCAGAAATTAAATGACAGATTGCTGGACGTAAATTGAGTCATGGTAGGAATTCTTGGGCGTACATGTTAGCTTCCATCAGAATGCATACTGTTGAAGATTCGGTTCTTCTTTGTATTCGCTTGGCATAATTGACAGCTGTCTTTTTTATTACAGCTCTTACATACTTCGAATATTTAGTTTTTTAGTTGCAGTGTGTAGCAAAACAAGTTTAGTTACATACTTTTAGGCGCTTGGTATGCTGTTTCTAGCTCAATTTCGTCAGATAGGCATCCTTTTTCGAAGAGAAATCACTTTAATGCAAGCTACTCATTTAGCCTACGGTAACTAATGGATCGAACGAGTAGCTGTGATATGAAGCGGGCCTGGGGTACATTTTCCGGCCAACAACTCGAGCCCCCTGCTCGGATGCGAGTGTGTCTCGGTGCGAAAGTTCGGAAGCTTCTCCCACGCCCGGTGCCGGACGCGGACTAAAATATCGTCCTGTTAAATTTCCTGTAAACATGCCTTCATACATCCATTATGCAGATTCAAATTGCACTCACATGAACCCGCATCACCCTGTGCCGTGGGGCTCGGTTCTGCATCCGGTCCCACACACGGCGAGGGCAAAGTGCATCCGGCCGCTCTTTATGTCTATGAAGCATGTCGGTGAATATGGTAAACATGTTTTCAAAACCCGCTGCCATACCACCACCGCTAACGTCAATCTGTTATTTATAGCGAATCAAGTGCATCCTCCATCGCGGATGGGAGACCGCTGTTACGGCCGCCTGGTGCGATGCTGTAGCGCTACCCGCTGTCTATCCTGTTTTACAGAGGACCGAGTGGGCGCGGAACACCTTCTACGGAAGAGCGGCTACGACTGCCTCCCCGGTGGGCTTAGTGCGCTGGTCAAACACTAGACGCTTGCCTTTTCCATGTCGGTTTGTACATAACGCTGCTGCGCCTCATATCTCATACTCCAGCCTGCACTGTCGTGAAACTGCTGTGAAATCCACCCGCCCAACGTATCATTTCAGGCCCTGGTCTGACAGGTTTCGTTTTTCCCACTCTGGTTCAGATTCTCATAAGCTTGGATCTTGGGACAGGAAATGTAAAGGGCTTACCATGGAGTAGCTTTTGCCTGCCCAAACCAAGCCAAAGTTGTGGCTCGCAGATGTGATTAAGTTTTCCCTTGAAATGAGCAGCGTGCACAAACAGTGAGCTATTTATTTTACCATCCACAAAGCGACCTTCATAAATGTTTACAGCTCACCGTTGGTCATCATATATTTCGTAATATTGACAGCGACATGTTATTTATTAATCATGTTATGAAGTTTTCGCCTTGTTTTGATTTCAAGCATCTCATTCGATTAAAACACACTAAATTACGAGTTGTACTTCACTGCACATGTCAGGTGCAGCTTTCCGGTCAGAGTACCCTTAGAATCTAATTTGCTGTCGACAGCAGCTCAATTTACATGCCCAGTGTTTGATAGCAATATCGATTAGAGATAAAATAGGATCAATATGCGTTGCAAATAAACACATCGAATGTAGGTGTCGCATCGAAGGAGATGCTGGAGTGTTAATTAGCTATTGACATCATTAGACAGATTATTACGATTAGACTCTTTCGTTTCTCCATCCAGTGTAACATTTTCACGGTTCGGGTCATATTCAATATTCACCGAAAATGCATTAAATCGGCTTATTGGCGTTTTCAAGCCTTGTTGTAACGCTCATTGCATACACTTAGGACACAAATGGTCTTAATCAGCCTAAAAGCATACTATTTGAACGCCGAATGTATTTCTAATGTAAGATTTACAATGGAAAAGGACAAAAAAACATCCTAACCATATCTAAATTATTGGTTGAATTTTTAAAACTCATTATTTCGTTATTTTTTGCTCGAAAGAAAAACATAACTTGTTTACTGTTTCCCTAAGAGCAATTCAATTACTTAGGGACATCATACCGCACTTTACACTCCACCCTCACGCGCCCTTGCTGCATCCGGCGACCAGGAGAGGCAAATCCAATCAAAACTATAATTGTTCGGTGATGCGCGCTTCATTTTATCCTTCCTTTAGGTGTTTGTTTTTATTCCCACCCGTTCATTAGCCGGTCCGTTTAACCGACCAGTAATTTAGTTATCCATTCTTTATGCCCGGCCCTACGGCGTGGCGGATGGACAACCCACCGGATGACCGTACTGCTGCAAAATATTGATTGACGTGCGTTTTGAGTCGAGAGCCTTTACTTACGCAGTTGTCTTTGTGCGATCGATTTTTGTGTAAGTTTGTTTTGAGCTTTATTTTAGTGTTATTTTTATATCCACATCACTGAAGCAGGCTGCTGTATAAAATGAATAAGTGAGTGATTGAGAAGTGTATATTATTTTTGTCAAGCCCGTCACGGCGTTTGACACAGCAGTAATCGATATGTCCTGAACAGTAAATTCAGTCACGAGTGGACGGGTTGAGCTGAACATGCAGCATGAAAATATCAACATGTGAATGATCTTTATTATTTCGGGTGCAATTTTAGCGACAACTACAATCATATGAACAATCAAATGATTTTGTATTAATTTTTTCGTATGCTTTCTTTCTTTACAGGTAAGCAATATTATTCCATAAAAAGTACTAGATTGGTAAGTCAACCAAATAACTTTTTGAGCTTGATTGTCCACTATTACCAAACACATGCTTATAGCGACTATTAAAATTTTTAAAGAGCCGTCTTTCAGCTTGACTGATTAATTCCGCTTAAAATAAAAATGTCTATAAACAGGATCGTTTTTTTAATGTCATTATTATCCACACGTTTCCCACGCAAGTGTCTCACGATCCAAAAATCCCTTCTGTGTGACGAATGTCAACCACACTTGGTTGGCTTGGGGAGTACAGTCAACCGGAATGTTTAATACCGTAAATAAGGGTTGTCAAGGGAGTTTCTCCACAATTGGCTTAGGCAGTTTCGGAAGTATTTTCATTATCTGCATAATTGCACAGCCAGCCGCTGTACGCTGCACTACGGCTGGATTATCAACTCCATTTAACCACCCGGGGAAGGGAAAGGAAACTCCCGACTCGAAGAGTGGACGACGCTTTGGCCCTGTAATGAGAATAGTTGAAAAGCGCAACTAAAACCGGATCATAATTTTGCCGCTCTACGATGGCATGAAGCATTTTCGGTTTGACATTTTACGACTCCGTGTCGTTGCTCTTCGTTCCGCTGTAATCCGCTTCGCACATCACACAAAGAACCACATCATTTGGCGTAAACTTTATACGGAGCGTATACAGCGACAGGGGCAATTCGTCATGCACGGGAAATTCAATTTTGAAATTGACTTGTGGTGGATTTTTGAAATTCTTTTAGCATTGCTCACGCTTCGATGCATGCTACTGGGTGACTGATGAAATGTGAACAGTTAATCCATGGATACGGGCGTACAATATTTTTAAAAAACTTGCTTGAAATTCAATTCTCACGTTTAATTAAGCACATAAAAATATCTGTGAGCGTTTAAATAATTTTAACTCAACACAGTTCTCGATTGAATATAATTAAAAAGACTACTATTAAAGCACAAATTTCAGCAAGCAATGCAAACTCCTTCATGGGAAGGTTTGAATCCCTCCGATCATTCAAATGAACCGCACAGAGCTCCGGTGAACTGTAAATTACATACCCGCGGTGCTTCCGCTGTTTGCCGAATTGATTTGAATAATTAAATGTAAAATTCAGTGTGTCCGTGTTGACTGTAAATTATGCAATGTAATGACCTCCGACACCACACGCTCACGTCTCACGTGTGAAGGTGGAGGCGGTGCTGGACCACTCGATCATATTTTTAAACAGTTTGCCTGTTCAGCAAACCGGTCCACATTTACTAAGGCATTTTATTTTAAACATTTGCGCGCTACCATTTGATGGTTCCTCTGGGCACGTTTTTTGTTGCTGCGATGCAATTAATTACCAAGCTTAACGATATCCTTTGTTGAATGTGCCTTTCACGAACGCTTCTCATGTTCGCCGGTTCCACTTCCTCGCGAGAATAAAGGAAGCAAGATACGGGCGCGCTGTGTTAGTAGGTCACTTTTACTCCTACTTCGGGCGGATTTTGTATTATCCTTTCATCCGCTTCTGGCTTTTCGGCTTCACCCGTACCGTGTAGTAATAGTGTTTTGGGTGGATGCAATGGGTTTCACTCTGCATGGCCTTATTTCAGCATCGTTAGCACCAGGCAGCCCAGTTCATTATTTCATTTGCTGGTTTTACTTTCGTCCCACTATACGGCCGGCACCCTGCGGATAAGTCAAAAAAGGAAGTGTCTTACGTTTCTTTCCACGGCTTGGCACGCTTGGCACGGGCTTTTCCAATCTCGACCGGGCAGGCTGCTCTGGGTAAGAAGTTCGGTCCAAAAATCTGTTTTATTTTCTGTTGTTTCATTCGTACATCTCGTTTCTCGTAATGGCAGCATCGCACGCAATGCACGAAATTTACTACCTTGCTGACTCGTGCCGAGAGCAACATACACCCCCTGATGGGTGGTCAACTCGTTCTATGTGCACGATAGTAGAAATGTAACGGTCGGGTTCATTTTCATGAGGCACCATGCGTCTCCATAATTTATTCATTAAAAGACCATGCGCCTCCATGAGTAGAACTGTTTTTTTATCTACTTTAAATTCTATTTTTGATATTCTACCAATATTGCATTTTAAAAAAATTTTAATACAAAATTGTAGATGTAACACATTTTTAAAGTTTTCAAATAAACAACCATCACGACGAGCACTCGCTTCGCTTCCCAAATCGTAGATAATCATCTCGATGTGGTGGAGCAAGCACATTACCATGCCATGCCGTTGTACTATTTATCGGCTCGACCTTTTGCATCATTCATTTGGGGATTGACTTACCTTCGCTTTTTAAAAATTCATTCTCAAGTTCATCCCGTACGTTTGTCTGTTTCCTCCTATTCATTGCGCTTGTGTGCGTGGCGCATAGACAAGCAGGCCAGCTGCTAGATGTCGCTTCATTGCCTCCCCCGTACGACCTTACTCATCGCGTGGTTCCGTCCGGTAGGATAACGAATATCGCTCTCATTGATTCCCATCGCACCGCCATCTCTGTCTGGCCCGTGCAATGGCCTCTCCCAAGTTCAAAGTCTCTCGTCCGGAGCTGCCGTTATCTCACGCACACGTACGCACGGCAAACGTACTCACTACGCTCCTTGTTGTAGCGTGCCATCGTACCCCAAAAGCCTACGGTAAGCTTACGTTGTGTCGAACGTTGCTCGACCACACTGACACACAATCGAGATCCGTTCCACTTTCCAATTGTGTTCCGCCGAGGGGATCAACGAAAAAAAGCGCGCGCCTTTCTCCCGCGTTGAACTCGTACCCGACCTGCGCACTAGCCTGGTTGAGGGTCGCTCGAAAGAGAGCCGCCAAGTGCAGGGGAGCCTCGAAGTCGCTCACCGTTCGTGCCCGGGTTACGCTCGACTGCGGACGAACCGTACGTGTCCTTTTGCCCAACAGCTTAAGCTCTCATCGGGGGTTGATCCTTGTTTATTGTTTCGTGTTTTGTAATCCGTGCGCTGGCGTTATTTCTCCATGCCGACTGAAACAATCGCCAGAGCCAGAGCTTACCGGAGCACACCGGACGTGGATCATTGCCAAGCGGAATGCTGCTGCACCCGCTACGGCTTCCGGTGATTGATTGCGGGACGGAGATAACGCAAGGCGTGGAGTGGCTCGCCGTTCTTTAGTTGCCTGGTTTTTGCGACGGAACAGAGAACGAACGATTTGGTTTATCTTCTCGAGCCGATCTAGGACACTCAAAACAGAGATGATTTAATCGTTTCGAAAGGAGCGGGCTTTTTTCTGGTACAATGCGTGATAGAAACGCTCATTAGCTTGCCGATAAAATTATCTATGAAAATAAATGTAACGATGTTAATTCGTGGATTAATGTCTGGAACGATGACTTAGCACTGAATAATTACAATTTCTTAACAAATACCTCCTCAAGCAATCCTCATTAAGGATCCTTTATCTGTGCGTACTGCTCATTCTAGCTGTTTTTTTTTGTTTTGCACCGATGACCTTCACTGCTAGTCCTACCGCTCTTTCCACCGAACCTGTGCATTAGCATACACAAAAGAAAAGAGAAAAAAAACCTAAAACGGCGTGTGAGTTCTCGCACGGAACGGAGGAGATATAGAACTAGAACAAAAATCCCCCCCCCCGAACGGGGAGCATTTGTCGGGCTTCGGCAGGTTCCCCACGCAACGGGGAAATTGTAGAACTCGCAAGATGTGCGCGTGTATGTGTGGATGAGTTGCGGGCTGTCGGTAACTCCCAGCCCCGTGGGGTGGATCCGTTCATTCACTCACCACAAGAGCAGGGGAAAATTGGCATGCTTTTTCCCACGCTGCGAGCGAAAGAGACGGCGAAACGGGCTCGCACCGTTGTATGGGTTTGACCTTATTTTGGATGGTAAGTTCGCTGATAACCCCAACACCGCGTGTGGACGGCGGTGAAACTGGAATACACAACCTGGGGATGTTTTTCAAGCTCCCGGTTGTGGTATCGGATCGGAAGCCGCGGGTCCCAACTGCATGGGAAGTAATAATTCTGACTACCTAAATATGATTAATGCTTTCCTACATTTTGTTTTAATTTGAAAATTAATTATTAATTCATTTATCATTGAATCATTATCAATTTTCAAAAACCTTTTTCCGGTCTCGTTTTCACCAAAAATTCATTGTTTGCTCCCTTGAACCGGACGTTGCTATCCACGGTTTCTTGCTGGTACGTTCACCCACTGTAAACAGATCGAAATCATCCAACGCGCCAACGTTCCAACCCGTCACCGTCTTGTCATCGACACTTGCCAAAACATGAGAAGAAGCAGCAACAACAAAAAAAACCCACGTGCTTCACCTCTCTCAATCGCTTCGATGCGATGACCCAGGCCCACCGACAGTTTGTTTGTCGTGTACCCCTTTTTTGTTCCTTTTTTTTATTTGCTCCTTCGGTTGTTCTCAACGTTGGTGAACGAGAGGAAATCGATCTCCGGCGGCTTGCTGAGGCGCCCGTCTGATGGGGTGCGTTTTCCACTCGCGAGCAAAATTACTTGGAGGCTTACGGGGTGGCCACTCACCCGAGCAGATGAGGTGTTGGAATTCTGCGCCGTGCACAGGGAAGGGAGCCGCGGCTCAACGTGCTAGAAATGTTCCACTTCTCTACAACAAAAGAGCACTCCACATGGCGCAGCGGATGTTGCTGATGAGGTGAGATGCTCATGTATCCCAGCAGGACCACACAAACACGCACATACACACACACACACACACACACAACTGGCTGGACCGGGCCGGAAAACGGAACAGCTCAATATCTAGGATTCACGGATCCTCGAGCGCCGCTCGTGCTCACTCGTTCGCTCCCACTGTCTCTCTTTCTCTCGCTCGTGATCTCGGGCACACTCCGAGATGTGTCCGCACATCGGTGGAGCGACCGGGAACGTAGCCTTGCGTTGTCCTAGTCGTCGTGTGTGCTCGTCGTGGCGCCCTTCCCGGATGCTGTGGATGCTGTGCGCCCGTGCGGAGCCATTACTCGGAGCTGCCGATTGCTGTTGTGCTAGTCTCTGCCCGCTTGCAGGTCGGTCGGTAGGCTTCTGGGGTACCGCATCAGTCCAGAGCTGCTCAGTTGGAGCACTGACGTCACCATCGCAGGGTCCGGCTGGTACTCCCGTTCGGTGTTTGCTATCCAAAATCGGTAGCCTGCCAGCTACGGTTGCCTACTAGTTGGCTGCACTCCGTCGTGTGGTGTGTGTCGCGGGCCCGTCGTGTGCGTGTGTTTGTTTGTGCATGTGTGTTGGGTACGTGTGCTTTAGTCTCCAGTTCGCATCAGCAGCTGATGTGATGGATTTTGTAAATTCACAATTAGAGTCGCTCTCGAATGCTGCGCAGCAAACTCTTGAGCTTAAGTTACTGCACCGAACGTCCGGTACAATCGAATCGAACGTGGCCAAAAATCTCTAAAGGGTGTGTACGGTGACTCCGGCTAGAAGACAAGTAGGGCGTAAAACTTGCACAAAAGAGAAAAAAAAAGTGGAACCACCTCCTCTTATCATGCCCAGTGAGCACCCGGGCCAACGTGACCGATTGTTTGGTGCCAGTCGGAAGAACTACTGCTTCTAGTGCTGCCATTTATTCACCGTCGATGTTGTGTGTGATGCTGTCAAACAACCCATCATTTCGGACGTGTCTCCAGAGCACGTATTTACGCCACTGTAGGTGAAGCGTTCCATCGATTGACAGTTCATAAGATATAGACTGTTTTTTTTCTACCTTCAATGCTCCGTGTGCGACACATCTCTTGCTCGTGCTAGCTTCACAACTCGCCACACTCACACACACCGAGCACTCGGCTTTCCTGCCTATCGATGTGATGGTGATCTGGTGCGGTGGATGTTTTCGCTATTAACATTACGAAGTGCGGGGAAACGTCAGTGCCAAATCGACAACACCTCCTCTTCCGGATGTTTACTTGACACAGATTTGGATGCCGTTTCGGTGCGATTATTGAATGCTGGTGAACAGTGCCGAGAAATCCTCAGTGGCAAGTGATGGATAGTGGCGAGTGATTTTCCGAGTGCTTCTGCAAGATACGCGGATGCTGCAAATAATCGAAGACAGTTTCGTGTACGGTGCTGAAAACGGAGGCGAAAAGAACCTTTCAAAGCCCCTCAAAAACCCAACCGTGCCTTGTATTGCTGCCATATATTCGATTCGTTGCACATTCCGTGCGATCCATCGCATGAAGCCTGATGTTTCCGAGTCCAACTTGCTGCCGGATGTAGTAAATAGTGGAATATTTATGGAAAATGGGCTGTGCTCAATTTACGCGGGTGGTGTAAGGTTATTTCCCGTTTGCTCTCGCATCTCGTGTGTGTGTGTTTTTGTAAAGGTGCCACACACAAACACACAGTGAAACGGCTAGTAATGGGGTGCACAAATACCAATAAAAACGTGGCTCCCAGCAGTCGGTGCTCTCTTCACGTGCTCTCACCGCCAGATTTGCTCTCGTGGTGTCGATCCCCTGGGTGACTCCTTGGTGTGCTGCCATTACTCGCACAAACGCACACAGAAACACATACACACAGAGCGCCCGGTAGCTGAGAACCGTGCTTGCTCTGTTTTTGCCCATGTTCCTTTCACACAGCCTCCAGCTCGCAGGCAGGAAAGCTCCTTAACTCACCAACTGTCGCTGCTGCCGAAGATATACTATCGCGTGTCCTCACATGGCGCTTGCTCTCACGTGTCTTCGAATCAGCGTTCGTAACGGTTCGTAACGCTGGTAACGCTGTGCATAGGGAAGAACGTTTTCACTCCAAGCAGAACGATCTGCTATTCTGTTGGTGTCCAAAAGCACCTAATCTTTCCGTGTTTATGCGGCACGCGAAAAAAAACATATTTTAATAGTTATTATCGCAAAGGATGCAGCGGGGATGTGTGCTAAAAATGCTAACACTTTGTGTATTGCCTGATGGGTATTTTGAATGCAAAAGAGAACACAAAAAAATATCAAAATGAAGCGCTGGAAAACCACGCAAGTGGATAAAAAATCGACACCTGCCGTAACGAGACAAACGACACACCCATTCGATTGCGCAATCGATAGCGCAGGGATTAGTGGAGGAGCTCGAATATGTTGATATCGTACTATAAAACACAATTTTTACTTTCTTTAAATTTTTACTAATCGTAATCTTGTAGATGTAAATTTGCTTTCCTTTTAAGTCTTTAAGTCTTTACGTGTTTGCTTGCGTTTTCGCAAATACATCTTACTTTATTATTTTCAAAAGAAAATAGATCTTTATACATAAAAGATTGATAAGCAAATATAATAATTAAAATAGTAATAGACAATAAGTTGAACAATAGATCTTTATTTAAATCATTTTATAAACATTCATTTGTCAAGCGTCAGTAAAATTGATCTTTATTTAAAGTTATTTATTGTGTTTTTATTTTGTTTTTATGTCATCAATTTTATTTGCCCGCAATAAACGTTATTAACCAACAAATGGGAAAAAGTTACATTGCACATGAAGTCAATTTAAAACTTATTTTTATAGCCCTTTTCATACCAGCCGCCCCCTCACTTTCTCCCACAATCGCACCCATTCTAATAGACGCCATTTGCGCCAGTTTCCCTTCGTGTTGCGTCAAACTTTTCGTTGCGAGACACATAAATTTGCGACTTTTGTGCTCAAAAATCTCCCCCACCTCCGAACCTGCCACGCAAACACACACTCGCACATTTTATTTCCCGAAAATAGCGATCGGTTTAAATTTGTTTCACCGTGCGCGCAACACCTCGCCTTACCGTTGCGGCGGGCTTTAAAATTTGTCACATGCGCTAAGTTACGCTCCGGCTGCAATCCAATTACCACCTCAATATTTTATCCAACCAAACACCGCAGCCAACCAGGGCAGGTGGGTGAAGCACGATGAGGACGGCTTCGTTGGCGCTGCGAGCGAGCAAAGTGTGAAAAGCCGGCGCAGAAGACACATCATCATCGCCGGAGCAGGCAGGAATCACATTATCGTCGGAGGTGGAATTGAGTTTTTTAAGCGACAACATTTTTGCCAGCGTGTGTAATGATATCCGTCTCAGAGGGTGTGTGTGTGTTTTTTTTTCTCTCTTATTTCCCTTCGAACTAGCCGTTGTATGAAACTACGAACGAAAACCAAGAGGGCACGCCGGCGGAACACACGACGTCTGTGTGAGCGTGTGTGGGTAAAAAGATGTGGAAGAGCAAAATTTGATTTGAATTTCAATTTTCACGAGCAGCACGATTTTCGCGCAAAAGTGTCTCCCGGTGCCTGGGAGTGCACGCTACGTCACCGGAGCGTCTGGAGGCGTTGACATCTCCCTTTCCTAGCGTCCACTCGCTGGAAATGATACGTTTTCCTGATCACCGTGCGGTGCTGCCCAACGCCATGTCTGAGGTATGCATTTTCGCACGCGAACGTTATCATCAGCCTGATTACCCGCGGCAGCTGCAGACCAAAAGGAAACAATTACTGGCGCCTGTGATCCAGCCATTTTTTTCAGCTGGGATGCGAATACCGCTCCCGGGGACACGGGAAACACTTTCCTGTATACTCCCGAATGTCTGGTCGAAGTTATTTTTTTCGTTTTCGTTTGGCTCCCGTTGTCCACCCTTTGTCTCGCCATGAGTTTCCTCGGCCAACGATATGTGTCATTTCTGAAACGTACGGACGGGTAGTGACGCCAATGTGGTCTTTTTTCTCTATTTCACTCTTTCTCCCGCTGTCAGAGATCGACCCAGTTGTACAAACTGTGCAAAAATTTGCATACTACACGGCGTTAGGACCACTAGCGTCCAGCAGGCACTCGACAGCAGTTGACAACTTGGGCCCGGGACATCTTTTGCGTTGAACAGAGTAGTAGATTTTTTTCATTCCAAACTAGCAGGACATCGTGGAGACTATCTACTATGGTGGATAATTCTCGTGTGATTCAGTTTGGGTTTTTTTTGGGTCAGTTTAAACGGTTCAACGTTCTTTGCACTTTGCAAATTCGTGCAATTTTCGGTGCACCAGTTTAAGTGCAGTCTATAGGGTTTGGAAACCTCACATGTATTTCGTTAGTTACATTCACATCGTTCGTCTTTCGAGTTTCACACTCACACCCTAGTGCAAGCCGTACAAACACGGAAAGTGATACATTGCAGCGCTTTATGCATTCAAGACGCGTCCGGTTTCGCATTCGAATTCCGGAACCTTTGCTCTACCGGAATCCGCTCCATCACCCATGGGAGCAAACGCTTCGGAGCATGATACTGGTGTCGATTTAATCGAATCTCTACTAATTTCGATTGGAAAGCCAAAAAAACACATTCGGCACTTCCACATCCGTGCACTTTTCGCTCGCAATTTGCTGCCGTTCGTGTCCGGCGCGCTCCCAGCACAGATCGACCGGTTCGTTTTGTGCATCCAATTTCAAATCCACCATCAGCAGGAGCCTCATCTCCAGTGTGAGGTGCGAGGCGAAAAAAAACTCATCGAAAATCGGTTTTGAACTCGATCCAAAAATAAAATAACGTCGTCTCGTCGTCATCGTCGCCGGCGTGGATGGTTTCTGGCACACCTGGCGTCCCGCACAAACGCGGCCGTCGTCGGAACTGCTCTGCCGATTGCTCCCTTTCGTTTGCATCGCAATCCGGTTGCAAAAACTCGACTATCAACACTTTGTTTGTTGTCCAACGGGCGACGAAATGGGATCCGGATTAAGTGTGTGTGTGTGTGTGCTTTTGTGTGCAAGTGTGGGTGTGGAGCGAACAAAACTCCTGGGCAGGATTTGCTGCGAATTTCTCAGCCTCAGCCTTTTTGGCATTCATCGTTCCGCAATCCGGGTGATTTACATAATCACCCGAAGAAACAGAAAAATGAGGCTTGGAAGAGAGCGAAGGAGGGAAAGAGAGACCAAGAGCGATCGACAGGAAGGACTCAAGCTTGTGTTCCTTGTACGTTTGTTTTCCCGGGAAACCATCATTTCCACAGCGAACGGCGCAAGGGTAAAATTGTCTTCACGTGAGAATGAGTCGGTTGTTTTACAAATAGTGGAAATGGCGATAAATTTCTGCCACTCACCCAAATAACGCGTCACGCACACACACGCACTGTACTTTTCCCGTGTTTTTTTTTTCGTTCTCCGTTTCGAAAAATGTTCCACATTTCCACCTTCCTTCCTCCTTTTCCAGCATTCCGCAAAAATATCTCCCCCCCTCCCCCTCCCAAACTCGGCGCGTGATAAAATTGTAGAACCTCACCGTTTCGTGACGGTTTGAGGGTGGTACCAGGAAAAGCTCTTAGGGAAAACACCGTGCGCCACCCAAGCGAAACGAGCGGGAAGTGTGCGGTCTTGGGCCAATTTCAACGGGGAAGGAGAAGTATGGAAAATCCGTACTTATTTCCCTGCAGACGAGGGGGAAGGGAGTGGGCAGAAAATGGAAAACTAATTTGCGTGCGAACGTTTGTGTGCGAATGTTTCTTGGAGGGGGAATGGGATTTTAATAAATATATTAGTTTGCGGGTGTTCGGCCGAGTCGGGCGAGGCTATTGCTCTTGAAGTGGAGCTGTAAGAACGAAACGAGCTTTTTACATGCCATTCATGTGTTAAAAATATAAATTTATTGTTGCAAATAGGCCTTGTGACTATTTTTATGTTTATCACATTAACCACTAAGGAAATGATAATGATGGAGTTTTTTTCTATTTATATTTTTTTTTTACGTATTTAAAGCGTTCATTTCAACGAAAATTATTCTAAACTGTATTATCTCATCCTTTAAATTATATTCCACAATTGATTGGTGGAAAGCGAGACAACAACACACCAAAGATGGACGGTTTCTTGTATTCTTTACGCCAGTGTGGTCAACCGCTGCTTCCCCATTCTTTGCACGACGCGATTAGCTTTCCGCTCGCTCCAGTGCCAGCAAAAATGGGTCGTTGCACAATGCGCCTTCCTACCCGATCCGATAATCCCGGGCACACGCTGCGTGTTGCCTCGTGCGAGCACGTGCATACACACCAGAGCGGTCACCGAGTTCGGTTGAACGGAACGTCACCCGATGCCCGATTCCTGCCGGTAAAACCCGACGGTTGCGGTAACGCTTCCTGCTGCCATCCCTACCGTCCTTAACTTCTGCTTCCTTCGCAAAGTGGTGTTGCATAACGCGGCGTTGACGGTGCGTATATTTGCAACGAAATCGAGGGCACGACGTGAGCCGTCGAATGAGCGCCGTCGGTCACATCAGCCATTAATTGACAGCCGGTGACACGCACACAAGCACACGGACGTCCAGTGACCGTGGTACTTACCGTCACCGTAAACGATTGCCACTTTGCTGGGGTTTCACTGGGGTCCCTTTACGATAGGACCTTTTGAGCGTGGCCCTGAGCTGAGAGATGCCGGCTCTGTTGTCCTACCGTGCAATCCGATTAGCTGCGCGATGGCCGAACCTGATGGCCAACGGAATGCCTCTATTTGCACAATGAATTTGGTCAACCGAATGAAAGTCACAGGGATTGAGCTCGCCCGGGCGGGTTCATCATGTCGGCTCCAGTTAGCTCGAACCGAAGCAGCTCTGTCAATGTTTCGAAACAGGCATTAAATTTAAACTGACAGTTAATGCTTCCATGCGTTATTTCAAAGAGTTACGCAACTACTGGCGGACTTTAAAAAAAAATCAACGTTACTATCAACCGTTCTTAAAACTCTCCCAGAAGCTATTTTGTCGGTCCCAGACATGCGCTTATGCTGGAAGAAATGTTCAACCCCATCCCGCGTGTGTCTCCACCACAAACAAAACCCCCGTTGCGATAGTTTTAAACATCCGCTTTTCACAAGCGCTTCTTCAAATGCTGCCTCCCACTGGGCCGCGAATTCGTAACAGCGGCAGTGTTTTATCTCTCGAACGAATTGTCGGCGATCGTTGGCGGTCCAGTTTTACGGCACTGGCGCACTTCCGGAGCGGTAGGTTTTTATACGGCCATCAATGTAATGGCGGATAATTTCGCTCTACCAAACTGTGCCATAAACCGGCACGAATGCGGGCTGATATTGTCCGCCCTCCCGCAGGGCGGAGGAAAGTTGGAACCAAACCAGGTTCAGGTTCTAGTGAGCACTGCCACTAGCACATCCATTTCTCCTACACCCAGCGCGCCCGGACTGGACTGGCACACGAGTGCAATTAAGAAACTTTTATTTCTTAACGTCCGTCTTCTGGCGCGGGTGTACGTGTGTTCTCTCGCGAAATCTAATATTTGAACGCCATCAGCACACACTCCCAACGCTGGCGAAAAATGAGATAAATGTCTCGACAAAGGCAGCGCACAAAGGTTCCGCTGCGCACACTGAAGAGGCACCCTACTTGTTACGAAAACCCGCCCATATGCACACAAGTAGCTTCCAAAACCGGCACTGGTGCAGTCCATCATTTGCACCCGTTTTCAACAGGAGCTTTCGTGAATCACATTAATTTAATTACTCACACAGCTCACGTACCCGATGGAGAGGTGCGAGGAGGAAGCGGCCTTCATGCACGTGCGGATTCCATGGCCTCCAAAGTTTCGGCCACTGTCAAAATAAAGGCTCACATCTCCAGAAATTGCTCGAAACAGGACAGAAAGTTTTCCGGGTTCGGCTACTCGTGCTGTGCGATTTTTATTTTATTTAGATTTTTTTTGCTTTATATAGCAGAAACTTTAAAGCTTCTGGTCTGGCATTCATTTCCGTTTCCGTTTTTTTTTTTCAAAGAACAACCCATAACTGATGAGGAAACGATTTTCGGCAAAGAAATGCGGTCCTTTTGCAGGAACGGAAATTATGTTTTTCTGTGTTTC
>JXXA01006840.1:0-14450 GCA_000956255.1 Anopheles punctulatus
CAAGAGGAGTATGAGCGGTTGAACAAAAAGTATCAAACGATGAAGCAACTGTGCCGGATTCGTAATGAGAAGATTTCCAGTCTGTACGAGGAGTTGGCGGAGAAGGAGAACGAAAACACGAATGTGATCAGTAGCGTAAAGGTAAGCGAGAGTTTAAAGCTTTTGGGTGCGCAAATGACCTGCACTGCGCTCTCATCAATCTGGGTGCGATACTAATTTTTGTTTTCAATTTTACATTTATCAACGCAGAAGTTGGAGCAGCAACTGAAGGACACCAAACAGTTGGGTGGCAAAATGACTAACAAATCGGATGTTGGTTTACAAACGGACGGTGATGTAAGTATTATTCGCTCGCTAAAGCGATCAACGAAAACCGAACATTAGTTTACCACATTCATGTTTCCTTCTTTTTACGCGCACTGCATACTTTCAGGCGATCCGAGAGGAAGCGCAAATGTATCGTGTCAAGTACGAACGGTACAAAGCGTTCGCTGCAAAGTTGATGGAAGACGCTAAAGTAGCGAAATTGAACGGCCAATGAGCTAGCAATGGGAGTTACACATATGTAAATAAAATATGTTAAACTGCGTTTACAATCGTGTAGCTCGCGTCGTGCAGTCAAGTACTTAAGAATCGTTCATGGAATTGCAATCTTGTCATGTACGTTGTTGTTTTGATGCATGTAATATACGGTCAATATGTAGTTTTTTTTATATGTTTTGTGAATGCTTGTGTACAGTCTTGTTTACCTGTATCTACGTGCGGAAGGCAGGCAATTTAGGCTTATTTATTAAAATTTCATCACAATCAATCCTACACATAGAGTGAGGAAGCAATGAAAATGGAGCATGGCAAAAGTGAAATTAATAAAATTGTGAATACAATACACATTTGAATACTGCGTATTATGGGAATGTCGAAGGAACGGGAAAGAAAAGCTATATAAAGCGACACTGCGAATGTCATGCTATGTGTTTTATCATTTCAGTCTGCCAGCATAACACAAGGCCATACGGATGCATACTTTCGTCGAATGAACCAATTCTAAACTGTCTAAATTGTCGAACTAAACAATTTTGTTTATCTATCCCATATGGTAGGTCTATTGATTGGTATGTTTCGTTTTAAGATTCTTTTCCAACGAAATGCTCCAAAAAGTTGTCTCACAGTCTGAAGTACGGCTTTTCTCGTGATAAAGGACACACTCGACACACAAACCGAGTGTTGTTTGCACAGTCGGTACGTGCGCTTCGTTCCCGAACTAAGCTGTCTGCTGACGACGCCGTTGCGCACTGTAAGCTGTGTTATCGTATTTAGTAGATTGTTTCGAACGTAACGCCGTCTAGTGAGTAGTTCGCCGCCATTGCCGCCGCCAGTGAATCGCAGTGACATTCGCACATCACGACCCAGATCAACCGCTACATCATGAAACTAGTGGCCGCCGTTCTGCTCGTACTGAGCCTTCTTTCCGTGGCGTTTGCGCAAACCACACGAACCACATGCGCACCGATAACACGTAAACCGCGAACCACTACCACCGCCGCACCATAATCGGTAGTAGCTGAGATTTCCGGCGAAGGGGTAGCTCGCCGGCTGTCTACTGGGCTTACTTCGTGGCGGAGAGAAAATGGAATAAACTCGTTAATCTAAGTGGGTGTGAATGTGAGTTTGTTGTATTTGACATGGACGAAAATCTGAAAGAACTATTTCACAGATATTTATTTACTTTTATAAATGCGCTGAAATGTAACGTATTTTAATTAGAAAAAAATTAAAATTTCAATTTGCCCTTAGTTTCACTTCGTGCCGCCAACGGCGCTAGCGTTGCTACACGTCAAAATCAACCGACACCACTTTTTTGTGTGTGTTTTGTCGTGTGCGCGAAGTGAGTGAGCCCAGGGCCCGTAATTAACCAACCGCGGGGGTGAGTGACGACGACGAAATTCACGGTTCTTTTGCAAGACAAATCAAGTAGTAGTTTCCTCGCCAAAGGCAAAGAAAGCGACGCGAATAGTCCGTCAACGCTGCGTGTCCATTGTTCTTACTGTGAATCGTCTCGTCCAACCCACACCCGACAAGAGCAGTACGTCGTATGGTCGTTCGTTGCGCGTGTGTGCGTGAATTGCGTGTATTGCGTGTATTGCGTGTTTTTGTGTAGAGTAGTAGTAGAATCCTTCCTTCTACATCGTCATCGTTGAGTAGAAGAGTGTCCCGCAGAACAATAGAGTGCAACCATCATCATCTACCCCGACAAAACGTGGACCACAGCGAACGTACTGACGGGTGGTGCAATCGGAAGTTACCCTTTGCTATTACTGTGATTTGTGAGGATTTATAATCACTAAGTCCGGGTGAGTTTCCCGATCGGTGTCATTCATCTTTTTCCCATTTTCCGAAAGGTACCCTCACACATTGCACTGTCTCGAACGTAGATGGGTAAGAAGGGATCGAAACTAGCGCCTGTTAGAAGCCACAACGAAATTTGTTGAATTGTCCACAGTTGGTGTTTTACACGCAAATAAGGCTATGTAAAATCCTGCCTTGGTAGAGTTAGTTTTGTGTTTTTGTGCTAAAATGTATTAGATAAAACACAAGAGCGTATACGAACACATACATCGTGTCAGAGCGAGAGAGCACAACAAAGAAGAATAACAGATGGGGCAGCAGCAACTGAAATGTGCACGAGGAGTGTAGAATGAGATGGAGAGCGTTGTAAGCAAAGGAACAAACCGCGAGAGGGAGAGAGCAAGATAAGTACGAAAAATGAAGCAAAAAACACCACACGGAGACGTAATGATCCCGTGTATTGTGAGGTGCAAACAACGTGAAAAATCCAACCTTTCTTCCTTCCCCCCGTCGAGCAGGTAGCATAGAGCGGCCAGTGAAAGAAGTAGTGACACTAAGGGCAATCAACCAATACCGTTGATTTTCGCGCAAGAGGAATGTAGACGGTGTGGAGCACGAATTTGGTGTTTTTAAACACCGCGTGTTTCGACTGGGGTGGGTGAAGTGGGTGGCGATGGACGAGGGTTACGGCGGGTGACCAAAAATTTCCATTACAATCGTGCGTCGGAATTATTCTATTCGGTGTTGCTTTAGGTGGTGATTGTTGTCCCTTCCATCAGACATGCCCTCCCACACCATACACTAAAACATAGCCCCAAAGTCATTCCACCCCTTCCGTACGTAGGGTCCAGTCATTGCATCTCTTTCTTGCTCTGTCGTTCGTTTTTCCACCCGTTTTTCCTCCCACCGTACTCTGGTTGGACTTGGAGGGATGAAACGACTAAACTCTGCTAGCTTGAGGCTGTCGCCGACACAACGTGCGACTAAATGTCTGGTTCTATCAGTTCAATCTTGAAGAAACATGTGTGTGTGTGTAAGCTGTTGAGACACAGCAGCATCCTCTCTTGACCGTGCAATTTTCTTCGCACGGTGCGCACCCACTACAGACGGTGGTAGAAGAAATCAAAGTCATTGCCACCCCTTCTCTGGGCGGTCTGCACGTTGTCGCGTTTTTGACCCGCTGATCGATGGTGGATCAACTCAGCGTAGTGGGAATCACATCGCCGTCCGAGTCTTAATGACGTCTGCGACCGCAGCAACACGTCAAACACGTTGCACTTTTTTAATTAGGCTAAGCGTTTATGAAGAACAGTGACACAGGAGGTGCAGGTGCTGGTGATTTTCTGGTGCTTCTGAAATACATCATCAATATACTCACAGATCGAGAATGTCGATTTCTGACTAAACTACGCTTTTGTTCGTTTCATTTTCCTCGTCCGTAGGGTCCTTCGTCGCAACAACGTAATCCTTCCGCGTGTGGATATACATGACATTGATTACCGTGAAACTACCATAGCAACCAGCAGGAGCAGTGGCAGCAGCAGCACCACCAGCAAGCAGTAGGCCGAGGCGCTTACCTAAAAGAAGCAAGGGGCCCGGGTGTGGAGAAACGAAGCAAAAGGAAACACGTGTGTTCGTTGCGGGCGCCGGTAGCTAGAACGCGACCGCGCAAAATGTCCGAAAATCGGGACGAAATACTCGCCGACTTTCAGGTAAGCTAAGTGAATGGATTTCCAGTGTTGCAAATGCCACGAGCAAAATGATTGAAAGTACGGGTAAAGTTGTTGGTATGGTTTCTTCGATTTTGAGTTCTTTGGTCTTAGATACAATGGTCCAAAAGGTTTTTGTGAACTTTTTTTTATCTGAATTTAACATTTTTAGTACATCAAGCACAGTTTCAAAGCGACAATAGGTTAAAGTGTAAGAATATTACTAGACAACATAGCAGACTTGGTTACGTTTTATCCACAGCTCAATTTGATACATTTAATCGAAACTAAAACTGGATTAGCGATATAATGATTCGGCATTTCGGTAGTCCATTGCTTCAATTAGTATTTGATTTTGTTTTACATTTTAGTAAAGTCTCCTTTACACAAGATAAAGGGATAGAAGGGATTCCGATTTAACGGTTGCGTGGTACTGTGACCAATTCTTAGCGCAAAAGGAGAGCAGTCATTCGGAAAACAAAGCGTCGAAATGTCTTTCTTTGTGTTCGAACGAAAACGACGAACGGACATTACTTCGTTTGTGCCGAGTCAGCTTCCGAACTGTTTATTTTTATATCACACCACCCGCTTCTTCCGCTGTGCTTTTTAAATGTGTGTTTTAATTTCTTCGTTTTGTTTTATTGCTGTTTTATTTCTTGTACACTATAGAGCATAACAGCGATCGACGATGTCGTGGAAGCAATATATCACCTCGAAGCATCGAACTGGAATTTAATGGTAAGCGGTGGATCCCAAATACTTGCGCTTGCTACGAGATGTCCTTACGCGGAACTGTTCCTTTTTTTCAGAACGCGGTCCAGCGTGTACTGCCACAGGATCCGACTGATCTTCATACACCGGCTGCAACCGTACCGTCGTACAGTGCCAGCACCCGGACGGCTCATAGTAGCAATGGTACCATCAGTAACACAACTTCACACGGAGGCGCCAGCAGCAGCAGTAGCAGCAGCAGCAACAGCAGGAATGCCACCGGTGGCGGGCTGTACAATCTCAACTATTTGGATGAGATGCCGGACGTGGAGGATCTGATGACGGCTCCGTCCTCGCCGGTGAAAGTGAACTTTGGTAACGTAGGCAACAGTAGCAGCGGTGGTGCGGCATTTAACATTTCCGATCCAGGTAGGAGCTCAACCCGCCGACGCTACGCTTCAACGATTAATAAATACTGATTTGTTTTCTCGACACAGGCGCGTCATCCTCGCGATCCAGCAGCAGTCACGATTTTCGCTCTGCACTGAACTATCTCGACACGAAACCGCACGACCTGCTGTTCAAGGTGAACTTCAAGAACGAGCAGTACCAGATCAGCATATCGAATCACGCGACGATCGGGGATCTGCAGGCGCTTATCTACAGCAAGACGAAGGTGCCCGTGTGCCGGCAGGCGCTGAAGGGATGGGAACCGGGCAAGCAGAAGGAAACGAGCAACCTCAGCACACCGCTGAAGGCGCTCAACATCGTCGGGAAGGAGTTTAATCTGAAGCTGATCGATCTCACACCGGAAGGGTTCGTCGGGGACATTGGGTAAGTTCGTCTCGCTATTGGTCATTCAAGCCGGCTGCTAATTTTGTCATCATCTCCCATCACGTACCTTCTCCGTAGCGTTGATACCGTGCCCGCTATGAGCCAGCAGACGTACCTGCTGCACATCAACGTCCAGCCGGGCAACCAGCTGCTGCATCTGAATTTTCCCGCCCAACAGGACATCCTGTCGATCAAGAACCACGTGTACACGGTCACGGATATTCCGGTGCGGCATCAGGTGTGGTCCGGGTGGCCGAGCAACATCACCAATCAGACGACGCTGGCCGAGTCGGGGCTCGGGCCGGAGCACAATTTGCTGCTGAAACGGGCGGACGAAAGCACCGTGAAGCCGAGCAACAATAACAACAATAATAACATTAACAACAACAATAGCCATCTGCTGAACGCGCTCAGCAGTGCCGGTACCAGTGCGAACAACAGCCACAGCAGCAGCAGCAGCCGTCATATGATCAATTTCGGGTAAGTTTTGTGTGCTAGGGTGCGTTATATTTGCGTAGGGTGGATGGCGGTCTAACGTGTTGTGCGTTCCACAGCAGCGACAGCTTACCGATCTTTCCAATCGACTCGGAGAGCAGCGGCGAAGAGTTTGAGGATGCGTCGGACTTTAACAACGACGATGACATCTTCACCGAAACGCCGGTCATCAATCAGCAGAAGCGTTTGAGTAAGTACAACTGGTGGCCATTTATGCGAGGCTTAGCGTACGGGCAAAAACGATCTTAGGAGGCTGTTTTTTTTTGTTCGAAAAAATGGTTCCTAAAGAGTTTTATGGGAATTTTGGAACTGTTTCGATGGTAGATAGACATTTGAACAGCAATATTTTATCCTTCTTAATGATAAACTTTTCTTTAGCTTTTTTTTTCTTTTTATTAGTAAAGTATGATGCTGGTACTTTAACAAAAAAAAAGAAACATTTCTAGAAATTGTTTGAATGTGGTATTGATGTATTTAAATATTAAGTTGTGCTCGATACGGTGGAAACAGTAAGGTAATCATTATACATCAACTGATTCTGTTCTTTTTTCAGTTCCGGATAACGTAGATGACGAAACCATTGGCAGTATACAGTTTGTGGAGAACTTTGTCGAACGATACGGCCCCCAACATCCGATGTTCTTTCAGGGCAGCCTGGAGGACGCACTGAAGGAAGCCTGCCATCGGCCGTCGGCGCGCGACGTAAGTAAGATCCCAGACTTCAAACATGCAGTCCTTGACTCATCTGCTCATTTACCAGCGTAAACTGCTCGCAATCTACCTGCATCACGATGGAAGCGTGCTGACGAATGTGTTCTGCGGGCAGCTGTTGGCCTGCGAGAGCATCATCCAAATACTGCTGGAACATTTCGTCCTGTACGGATGGGATTTAACGTTCGAAAGTAACAAAAATATGTAAGTGTTTCCGTGCCGGGTTTGTGCGTTTGAAGGGAAGGATTCTAAGACCGTATTTGTGTTACTGCAGGTTTTTATCGTCCATATCGGCGTGTGTCGGGATGACGGCCTCAATCACGGTGCGCAACATCCCGACCGATCGGCTACCGGCTGTTCTTGTGATATCGAAAAATCGCAGCCAGTGCGAGGTGTTCCAGGTGATCTATGGTGAGTGTGCGAAGCGGAGAAATTGCTGGGACTGCTTTTTTATTTACTCCTATTTTTACCTTCAGGCAATGTCGGCGTGGACGATCTGCTGTCGAAGTTGATGGAAGCGTCCGACATGTACAGCGAGCAGCTGAAGATTGAACTGCGCGAGGAGAACGAACGGTTCGCGCGCGAACAGGTGAAGCTGGAACAGGACGCGGCCTACCGTGAAAGCCTCGAGGCCGACCGGGCCAAGCAGGAGGCGAAGCGGCAGAAGGAAATGATGATGCAGTCGGAGCGGCGCCGGCTCGAGTCGGAGCGGGCGGAAAACGAAGCAAAGCGTGAGTTGATCCGGGCGAAGGCACGCAGCACGGTGCCAGAGGAACCGCAGCAGGCGAGCGGCGAAAGCATCACGAAGATCCGAGTCCGCACGCCATCTGGCGAGATGCTGGAACGGAAGTTCACCGTCGACACGCCGCTGGAGCTGCTGCTGAACTATATCACCGCCGAAGGGTATCTGGTCGATGAGTTCAAGGTGATCTCAGGCTGGCCCCGTAAAGACGTAAGTAATGGGTGGGGGCGTATTTGAAGCAAACCGTTTAACGATTTTCCGTCTTTCCAGTTAACCACACTAAACCACGAAAGCACGCTGAAAGAACTGAAACTATATCCACAGGAAACGTTGATCCTCGAGGAGCGATGATTGCATCCGGGACAATGGATGCAGCACGTTGGCCAGCTTACAGCTGCGTGTGTGTGAGTGTGTGTTTGTGTGTGTGAAAGCGGGTGGCAGTAAAGCAGAGGTCATCCCAAACCTCCTCCTCCCTAGAAGGAAGAAAATTCATCCTATCATTCCTCTATTCCATCTTCCCATTCTCATTTTGCCTTATTTTCGATGTATGATCAAATTTTGTTATTGTGATGTTCAACAACTTGTCTGCTGCGTTGATTACTTTATTGGTTTGTCCCTCTATTCAATACCTACAGTGTGAATGTGTTGATGTGAGAGCGAGAGTACTTGTGTGTGTGTGTTGATAGTTGCAAGGATTAAAAGTTAGAAAAAAAAACTCGCTAAAAACGGGGATCCTCCTATACACTGTCTACTTAGGTATGATGGTGCGATGAGTTCATTATGTGCTATGATAGTTAAATTCGAACTTTTATCCACTACATACAATCCACAAGAGGGCTCACACACACACGCCGCGCCTACTTCATGCTGGAAGAAATCCTATACCCCACAGTAAGAGTAAAGTTTTTCAATCGACGGATGGATTATATCTACCTATTTATAACGTAAAGAAATTGTGAACACACGCCCGCAACACTTTACTGTAGGTTTTTTAGGAACATATTTTATTATGCGTTTTTGGTAGCTCTCGAACTCCTAACCCTTCATTGTCTCTGCTGCCAGTTGTTCTCGGGGTGCACACAATGCCTGGATAACTCTCTGGATGCGGTTTGTGTTTCATCTAAAAGGGCATCTCCGTCAATTTTCATGTTTCACTTGTTGAGTTTTGCTGCTGATCGTCTCAGTTCCTTAGTAAAACTATGTATAAATGGGTTTAACTGTGTGTAAGCGTGTGCGTGGATGTTAGTACTCCCTGTTTAACCTTCCCAACTTCCATCGTCTTCACTTCCCTTTCCCTTGTATTCCTTTTCGGTGGGAGCTAGAGGATCATGTGTTTATCTATAGATTCGAATAATTCTTTTGTAATCGCTAACCTAGGCAGTAAGAGCGCAGAACACGATGGGCGAGTGTAAGCATTATACAGCTCACAGGAATACTTGTTTTGGAACTGTGTTTTCTTTCCTCGTATGCACCCTCCCTTCCATCCATCCGTTAAAGCATTTAACGAAAGAAAGCAGAAACGACAGTAGTAGAAGAAGTGTGGTGTATTTTACAGTAGTGGGAAAAACATTACGCCATAGAAATGGTAACATCAGCTGCAGAAGCATCAACAAAAGGAAATAATTCGAATGATCTGGCAAATTCGTTCTGTGAAGGGGTTTATTCGTTGGAAAGAAATTAAAAAGGGAAACATTTTTTTTCTTTTCGGTAACAACCCGGTAACATTTTGACGAATTATATTGAACTAATCGGAGACTATTTTATAAAAGCATATCAGTTTTTGCGCAACGCTTATCCAAAACGTGTACCCGACACGGAAATCAGAAAAGTGCTTTAGATTTGTATGGTATGAATCGTGCATTGCAAAAATGTCGATAGAATGCAAAATTTTGGTAGTATACTTATCTATCTTTCAAGATAGTTGTTCTATAAGGTTTTTTGTTTGAATGTATTTTTATACTTTTATTAACTAAAATTTGAATTTGCCTCTGCAAAACGATTTTGAAAACTAAATCGCCAACTGACAGCACTGACAGCATTCCGCGATGCGTGTTCCGTATGCAAGTAGTGGCGTGCAATAAGTTTACTGTAATGGGTGTATCTCTTTCTCCCACATCTTAAGCATGGCAAACAATTTTCTTCCATCTCGTTCTATTGGCCAATCTCGCTGAATTTCGCTACTTCCCCTCCTAACAATGAGGGCTGGATGATCTTATTTATGGATCAACTTTGACAGTTGTTTGTATTTGTTGTTGATGTTGCGTTACTTCTTCCTCTTCTTCTCAAATGCAAAAAAAGTTCGAAGGAGGAGGACGCGTTGCCGATGTTCGTTGCAAGTTTTTCCAGTCGTCAAAGCAGGAGCGGTCAGTGTTAAGAAAAAAAAACAACAGGAACGCGAAACAAAACGACGGCCAGACGACTCTGGAAAAACGGAACGCGAGAACTCTGCCACTACTTAACAAAGAAAACTGGAGAAAAATCACCCTGCATACAGTCCGCTCCCGGTGCAAAGCTTCCTGGAGCCTGTGTGGAGAGGAAAAAAATTGAAAAGCAAAAGAAAAATCCACACAGCAGGCGTCGCGCAGTGATGGTGCAGGAAATCGGTAAACAGTAGGCTGGCGGTGCCCACAAATTGGAAATTGGTGTCGCTTTTTTGCTTTCCAAACGGTGCGTGTAACGATTCCCGGGCTTGTTTTCCGTCGCATCCAGGTGCAGGTGCTTTGGGTTTTCCCCTCACTTGTTGTGCTTGCTGCAGTATTACTGTGAAGCGTTCGTGTGCGAGTTTGTGTCAAGTGCGTCTTGTGCGATGTGAGTGTAGGGGTTGTGCGTGGAAATTGTGTCGCGAAGAAAGTTTCCGATAAAATTTGTTCCCGCTTGTAGCCGGTATTGCATCCTCTTTTTGTCCAGCGGTTGGTAGAGCTTCCACCGACCACCGAGAGGAAGATAAAGAAGTGTATGCGTGTGCGTGTTTGTGTGTCTCCCCACAAACGATTCACGGAGCGTTTTTGTGTTTCTGACCCGAAAGCGACCGAGATTGTGTGAAAATCGTCCATTGCTTTCGCTGCCGTGTACGAATTGGAAGGATATCACCGCTACGAACAGCCCATCCGATAAACCTAAGCCAGCTGACTGTCAGCATGTAAGTGTTAAGTGGATCTGGTTAATATTCTAAATACGGCATCTGCCGACTAGCGTTGCGATCTGTACAAACATAAAACATTTTATTTTGGGAAAAAAAGAAGCTTGCAGAATGAAGATTCTGTAAGACATCTTCCATGGCATACATTTGCCAAATTTATGCTCCAACTTCGAAACCTCAACGGTTGATGTTTAGAAGAAGCTTCAGCGCAGCCAGCCGCCCCTTGGAAAGGACAATTTTTATTGATCTTTATGCAAGCCCGCCATCAGACTGTTCGTGTGTCGCTTAATGCCCTCAAGAGTATCCCCGACATCACCACGAGCGTGCTGAAGCAGCACAATCAATGGCGCTCAGCAGCTGTGAACGTACTCAAAACTGCTACATATCTTTCGGTTTCTCCTAGCATATCTTCAGGCAATTATGGATGTGGTTGAAATTGATTTTTGCTCGCTATACACATTGCGTGTTTGTCTGCTTGTTTTACGATCCTATAACATGACGCCGATCCATCGGAGTAGGCTGTATGCCTCCAGTCTAGACGCTGCTGTCACTGACATTTGTCAAATGGGATGTGTGGGAATGCTTTTAGTGTTCGTTATCTTGTGGAATTCCACAACGGAAATGTTCCAAAAAGATTAAACCACGCTTAAAAATACTAGCTTGAAAGATGTGGAAAAAATACACAAAGGTCACACAAAAATACACAATGATCCTGTGTAGAGAATGATGGTGTTTTTATTTTCCTTTTTTTTTCTTTTAAAACCAGTATTTAGATTTTTATGAAAATGAATTGATTCCCTGATACAAAACTACACTTTGCATCAGGGAATCAACTCTTGTTCATATTTTTTTATCAAATTGAAATAAAAAAATAGCCCTGATAGCTCTGTTGTGGGCCCAATCTCACAAATTGCATACAATATTTTTTTTAAAAGAAAAATCGATGATCCTAATCTGGAGGGACACTCTGTCGCCGAGAGGCTTATACGCTTGTTTTTAACCTCTTGAGTGCCCTGTGGTAACCCTGCAGTATGGTTTTCCAACACCTGTGGTGCAGCCAATTGTTCTACAGAACAATGTCTATGACGTTACGTTAACGTCAATATGAGCTTCAGCTACTGGCTTGTCTCAATTGAGACGATTCCTTTGACAGGTGCCGGCTAGACGTGATAGTACAACACAATGATTACGGAGCGTCGTTTTATTTTCGCATTTTATCTCAAACCTACATCTCATCTTTACTACGCACGCCAGAAGATGCTATCAGAATGTGAAGAAACTTTACTCACATCATTGTCAGGATTTTTTTTTCGATACCGCATGCAGCGGACATGATAAGAAATGATCTGTGGCGGTTCTGACGACAAGAAAAAGTAATTTTTGTTTGTTTTGAACTTGTCTCGACACCCTCTCCCGTCCCTCTCCCGATTCCCGGTCTATCACTTAGATAAGAAAGTATATGATGCAGTAAAAAAAAAAATCCATCACCTAACGTGGCCTTTGCTTGTTGCCCGTACCGTGTCTGGCCATCTGCTCGTGGGGGTCCACAGACGCGGGCACGTGTAGATGGGCGAAAGGATAATGGAGAATGCGGGAGATAGTGGGCAGTAATTACATCGCCACTATCGGGCCCGCCGCTTTAACCCGCTTCCACAACAGTAACCACAGTCCGACGACCTCTCACAGTCGTGGCGAGATGGGTGCCCCAGGAAGGGTCCGGAGGCGGAACGGTTGGAGGAATCGTATGCGTCTTGTGTGACTTGGACTGCCGGCTGCTGAACCGACGTCGTAATTGGCCTACAATCAACGTTATTGGCTAATGGCATGTGGTGTCGACGTGACGACGGGAGCTGGATCGCGGGAACAGTTGAAGTTCCTAAGCGCTTCGGAAAGTCCGGGGGAAAGTGCGATCATCTTGGGAACTCATTGCTCCTGTTACAGGAACGTTTGAAGGCATTTTGTATGAATGGAGATGGATTGTTTTTCATGAGAGTGTAAATTTTATTTTGTTTTTTAACGTCCAGACGTCAAAGACGGAGATCTTCCCAAAGGAGCTTAGTTTTTCTCAAGGGACGAATCGTAACAAATCTGCATCCCATCTCCGGATTAGAATCTTTATAGATCAAGATCCAAAACGTTGTTGGATCTTAAATGCTTTGGGGTGTAGAACACGATCGTACTAGTTACATAGTTACAGTTAACCAGGTGACTTATTGAGAGTCGTGAAGGTTTGAAGTATTGGAAGCTAATACGATACAGCCTTCTCAAGTAGCTTGCGGTTCAATATGCCGCCGCCTTATGAGAGATAAGAATGGCAATACATTTTTGTATTTTCCCTACCAACACTGGTAACAGTTGGATGCATTTTTTATGAACTTTCCGTTTTTTTTCTTTCTTCAAAGCCTGAAGTATCTTTTTCCTGTGGCAATTAAATTCAATTCCAACACTCTTGAAACAAACACTGAATTTCTGTTCAGCAAAGCAGCAATTCCGGGCGCTTCGATTCGGTGTTATTTCCGTTCGAAATATCTTGCTCGAAGGAACGTGCTAACCAGGCTAGAACACGCCTTCGCGTGTGCGGTGTTAGCCCCTCCGGATCGGATCGATATTTGTTTGTTCTTTTTTCTTTTTTGACCGCATCGAGCCGTGCTAAATGGCGCTAACCCGTTTCGCACCGTCGTTACACGTTTGATAACTTAATTTTGATTAAATTCACAGTCTCCGCACAGCTGAGGAAGCGGTGTGTCCGGTGGCTTTCTGCGCGAGCCTTTGGACTAATCTGTGACTAACGACGACCGAATCTTACGCCGTCTGAATGATGATGCGATATAAACCGCTCGCCGGCGTTAGTTGCGGCGTGGTCACGTTTTATTTGCAAATTTGAGCAAACACACGCGGTGCTTGGTGTTTTTTTTTTGTTTGCTAACAATCGACGGGAGCACGTGTGACCGTGAAAAAGGCGAGAGGTGTGGTCCACTTGGCGGTTGGGTAGGTTAATTTAAATGTGTTTAAAAAAATTATCGACTACCGGAAATTCCTTTAAAAATATGCTGTTTTGAACATCTATTGTCTTTTATTTTCGGTTTCATAGCCATTATCGCTCGACTGGTGGTTTTTCTGTTGTTTTTTATGTTCCTCCGTGCCATCCAGAGGTCAAAGATTGTCGCACAGCAGCATGACCAGCATCACTATCCGCAGTGGCAACAAATCAGCCCACCATTCATTAAACTTCTGTGTCTGCCATGTGCTGCCAGGATGTCTGGCCGAAAGTTTGTTTATGTCGCGATGGAACGATGCGTCAGGTGTCAGGTGTATCGCACCGGAAGCGGGAGGAAGCCTGCACGCCTAACGACACGGCACTTGGGTGTGTTTGTTGTGCCGTCAGCGTCGGTCATTAAAACGGACTCATTATGCAGATGCGAAAACGGCGGCGGAGTGTTTCGGGAAGTTTAAGAAAAGCACGTGTCATTCCTTGTATTCCATTCCATTCCTTGTACCAACGTTTTGTCCTTGTTGATTTCGGTCGACGAGGAAGGGAGCGGAGGAGATTTTGAGGTATTGTTAGTGTTTTTCGCTGGACGTTCCTATTGTTCAAAGTCTTTGGTAAGTCTTTTAGCAACAATTATGTTGAAATCCAAATACTGGAACATTACCAATACACTAGGGGAGCGTTTATGTCTGATTTCAACAGACTTCAGGTCAGATGATTATCAAACTCGAATATAAGTAATAAGTATCTCAATTATTAGGCTAATAAGCAGGA